>SNQJ01S0074884.1:0-11956 GCA_010110895.2 Picea sitchensis
AGATTCATGGAAATATTTGAGATATTGTGGAGGAAGATATGAATATGGTCGAAATAAACATATAATTATGACATAGTTGTTATGGTCACTTATTGTTATATAAAGGGACCAATTGTAAAATAGAAACACACACGGGAATGGTATAATTGAATAAAATTTCTCCTTCGAGGGTTTGTTGAGTGTAAACTCCCTATGTCGCTCACTTTATATATGTTTGTATGTATTTTTTGTGGGCTATTAAAGCCAAAAATGAATAGTAGGTAATTAGGAATTAAATAAATTACACATTTTTTCATAAAATGGACAAGTGGCTTGAGCTATAAATCCTATAAAGAAGGCTTGAGCTAGAGATCCCACACATTTTTTGTTCCCTAATATTGGATGTTTATTGTAATGCAAATTTTATGTTGGTGAATTGTTGTTGATTTTGGCCTATATAGAGTTTGATTGAAGTGCGGTGTCATAATAATCTTGACGGATGCATTCTCTTCGCAGTTGTTAGTATTATACCTTTCATATAACCCCATTGCATCTCAAGGGTCCCTAGGGAAGGATAGTGCCCATTAGGAATTGGTAGCTTGGTCAACCAATGAACTTTCTGATGATTGGGAAGCTAACACAAAGAGGTTCAAGTCTCACCTTATGTTTTTTCTTTAGATTAAGAATCGTTATTGGTTTGCTTGGACATTATTTATTAGTTTTCATTGGCTTCAAAGTTCATACATGTGACTTATCAAAGGATCCCCATGATGCACAAGAGATTTATCTTCTTGCCATTTTGAATTTTATGTTTTATCATTGTTGGATTGTGTTGGGTGTTTGGAATTTGGGTTTTCATAGAAAAACTTTAAAATTTTAGCACAAGATTCTCATCTAACAATTTTGAAAAGCTATGAGCACAAGATATATAATTTTATGAGATTTGTGTGTCTCCTTTGATAGCTTGTCAACAACTATTTGTATTTGAAAAGGATATGATTGTTCACTAGTTCATTCTCTTTGACTTGATCAATTAAGATCATTATACCTCTCTACACACTTGAGGCTCTCTAGGTTTGAGCAATACAATTCTATTACATAGTCGATGAGACAAAGGGAAACCAATAGTCTAGAATACATGTTTGTTATGAAGTTGATATAGTTTACCTTGACTCTTGTATTATTTTGATCATGCTAGAAAATATTGCGATGGTTGGTCTCAAGGTTAGGCTTGGACCTTGCACTCTCCTCAATGTGGGACTACACTACATATATTAATTTTGGTTGGACATTGCACTTTTTATTATTTTTTACACTATTAATTTGTCTTTTTCTATAGTGTGAGTCTATCTTTATCAAAGAGAAATGATGTGTTGGACGATATTTCATCTAGGTGGAGACTGGTGTCCACCCACTTGTTCCACATCTTGGTAGTTTTTCTATAGTTTTTTGGGTCCAAAAATTTCAAGGTTGTTTTGAGTCCCTAAATGATGTTTTTTTGGCTTGGCGGTGTATAACATGTAGCCAAATAGTTTTTTTAGGATAAATAAAATGTGTACTCCTTGACTAGACCTTTCTGACGGGGTACTGAGTACCCCAAACAGAGATCGTATACAAAATTTATGCCCCCGGGAAGTTGATGCATCAACTAACGACATCGAGTCCCAAAAACCTTTTGTTGTCTCATCTTCTGGGGCTCGGGTTTTGGATTTTTTTGGTTTTGTCATTGATTTTTTATGTTAAAAGGACTTTTCTACCTCTTTGTAATCAATTTATTCAAAATGATCGTAGCCATCACATATTTATCTTCAGAGACATGCTACCACCATTCTAGCTAGCTTGTATGTTGTGCATTTTACAATTTTTTGTATTTCAAACAATGATTAATAGAATATGAGTTTAATTGTATTACTATGTTTCTTGCAATATATTTGTTTTTTTCCTTGTTATAACCTTTCCTTCATTACTTTCTCAATATAATTTGGATCATTCGTATCGGAGTAGTCGTCTCCTTGTTGTTTTTTAGTGTATGTCCTTGACAAGGTCAGGATATAAAGAGTTGGGTCTTGAGCTATTTGTTGGCATATTTACAGACAAAAGATGCAGGCAGTGTGCTTTTCATTGATGGAAAGATCAGCACGATCAGTAGTGCAATGATGATGGAATGGGAAGATTAACAGTGAATATCAATAGTGATCATTGGATCACCCACTCAGAATTCCTGATGACTACCAGATCTGAATACAGATAGGAGGAACGCGCAAAATAAGAGAACAAATATCAGACATTGGATCTGAGCGCGAGGATCAACCATTGTTGGATACAGAAGAAGGAGAAAGATATTTAAGTACAAAATGAAGTGGGATTACAAAGTCTCGAAAGCAAGAGGATCATCCATCGTCGAGGAGGAAACGTGGCGAGCGATTATAATTTCACTGAATTGCACATTAGAGGAGTCAATGGAGCATGGTGTTGGAACTCACGATATGCGATATCCTGAAATGATCTGGGCCGTCGGATCGAGGATTGATATGAAACCTTGGATCGAGGGTCATGGACCATTGGATGTAGACTACACATGGTGAGAGGTCAGCCTTTCGCTGACTGAAAATTCAAAGGAAGGAGGATCTCTATCCTTTGAAATCGTGAAACGTGAAACCGTGATTCAATCTGAGTCGTTGATCAAGGGAGAGTGTGGACCATTGATCTGGATCCATTTTGGAGTTTCGGATACCGAAAGTTGCAGGAGTCAAGGAGACTCACGACAAAAGTTGTGAATCGCGAAGAACGCTTTGTGGATAAGCGCCTGGTCACCGTCGATGGTCACGAGAAGGGAAGGAGCCAGTCTAGCGAAGCTCCATTTCGGCAATCATGACATAAAGAGTCGAGACTCTTCATCACATGAGTCCTAAAGTTCTGAATCATGAAGCACTTTGTGGATAAGCACCAGGTCACCACCGATGGTCATGAGAAGGGAAGGAAGTAGTGAAGCCAAGCTCTATTTCGGAGATCGCGACATGGAGAGTTGAGACCCTTCATCATAAGAATGTCAAAATGCGAAATCAATTCTTCTTAGTGTTCGGTCACAGCCAATGGGCATATGAGATAAACACGAGACCCTACAGAATTAATCCGACGATGTTGATTAATTGGGAATATGATCGAAGGGATATTGTTGCACTTCACAGTTAATTGATCAGTTACGATTCAATTAGCAGAACTGAATCATAGTTCTTTGACGTTTGGAGATTCAATGGTTGATGCGTTTTCTTGGAGATTCAAGGTGTAACTGAATAGGTGGTATAGCATGAAATGGAAATGCAATGACTGTGGTAGGTTGGTTGTTCAAAATGGAAAAATGAGTTGAATTGTAATAAAGGTAAAATTAGAGTATGCATAGTGTGAGATAAAACTCAGAGATGCTAAATAGAACGAAGCAAGAGCATAATTGCAGAACAGTTTGAAGCAGAGAAAAACTGCAGAATAGATAGAAGCAGAGCATAATTGCAGAACAGTTTGAAGCAGAGAAAAACTGCAGAATAGATAGAAGCAGAGCATAATTGCAGAAAAAATAAAAGCAGAGAAGAATTGCAGAATAAAGAAGAAGTGGTAAGAATTGAAACACATGTATTGTTGGTTATTCAATCATTTATTTATAATCATGGAGGTTGGGTGGTGCTAGGGAGGACTGTCGTCCTCTTTTATTCTAGTTGGTGCTTGAATACTGAAAGTTGGATCTTTCATCTGGTTGTGGCTAGAAAAATAGGGTGGCGGGGTGGTGCTTGGGAAAACACAGAGTTTTATGTATACAAGTTGGTTCTTGTATAAGTGGAAGTAGGTGCTTCCATCCAGTTGGTGCTGGAACACTTAGGGAGTTGGTGCTTCCTTCTAGTGGGTGCTAGAGAAACCAGAGAGTTGGTGCTCTCAACAAGTTGGAGCTTGTAAAATAGAGGTAGTAGCCTCACTTTGAGTTGGTGCTCAAACATAGATGATGTATAGAACTTAAAAGATTGCCTATCATTCGAAGAAGAAGAGGTTTTATCCCTTTATGGGTTTCCTCGTGAAACTCTGTCTCTGTGTATATCTTATGTGTGACTGATGTTCATTACTCATGTTGTTCATATGTTGTATAATATTGATGGTCACTTTGAAGAGACTATTTTTTTTTTGAATAGTCATAAATTGTTTAAGCATAGTAACAACTGATTCACCCCCCCCAGTTGTCTTAGTATTTTTAGCACTAGTTTCTCTTAAGGACAACTAATCTTTCCATCCCAAGCGACTTCCCATGGTAGAAGAAAATAGAGATGACATATTAGGAGATCCTATCAAATTCTTGCTCAAGGAAGCCCTCCTGCAATAGAGGGATGAGATGATGGATAATTTATCCTAGATACTTCGATGACTACCAAAAACAACTGTGACCCCTTCAACCAACAGTCACTTCAGAGGTGAGACACCCTTTAAGGTACAATTTTAACTTTGATATTCCTTTATTTGAAGGAAAAATATATGTTGACTCTTTGGAAAATTTGTTAAGTATACTAGAAGGTTATTTCTTTTTCTAGAGTTTTTCTAACGGTGATAAAATCACCTTCGCGCTCCTTAAATATCTTCCACATGTTAGAGATTGGTGGGAAACTTGTTGTGAGAAAAATTTCAGAGACGAGTCTGCAATTTTTGGGCCAGAACCCACTTGGGAAATTTTTTTGATTCCCTCAAGGAGCAATACTACCCTGTTGGAAGCTATGATAACTTGTACATGAGATGGACAACTCTTCATCGGGGGAGAGAATGTACGGTGTCGAAGTAGACCAACATATTCCATACCTTGCACACAAATATGGGTATTAAATAATGTGAGCAACACTTGGTCCTAAAGTACCAAATTTTCATACATAGGTATATCCAAATAGTTATGGAGTTCCTGGACATCTCCTCACTGGGAGCCAATTACCAATATGTTGTCAAGATCAAAAAAAAAATTCAAGTAAAATAATAAGCGGGATTTCAGCTCTACAAACCCATCGAAGGAGAATCACAGTAAAGGTGGATCTAAATCCTAAAGTAAATGACAAATAAAGGATGGCCATCCCCAAGACAACCATCCCAAACCACCAACAAATAAAGGTAATGAGAAGTCGAAGAATGACACTAGAAAGTGGTGCAAGTTCCAAAAAATCCCTTGGCACAACATTGATGATTGTCCCTCCAAACAATCATTGTTGGCTGAGAAAAAAGCCTCAGAGTCAGATGTTGAATCAGAATCTGATTTGAAATAAAATAAGGGAAACATAATCATTGACATAGAACATAGTGTCATTGTCTCTACCACAAAATTCTAGCTAGAGGAACTAGAGGAGCTGTTAAACCTCAAAATTACTCACTTTGATAGTGTCACAAGTGTTGTCATTACAAGTGTTGTAAGTGTCACATCTTGTCCGCAAGTGTTTCATCTTGACTACAAGTGTTTCAAGTGTCACAAACATCATACTGCCATCTTTCCCATGTCGTGCCTCTAATGACATTATAAGGACACATAGGACACCTCAAAGGCTAGTTTGGAAGAAGAGAAGTCACTTAATAGGGAGTACAAACCTTTTGACACTTAAGACACCTCAAAAGGTGGTTTGGAAGAAGAGAAATCACTTGACAAGAAGTGCAAGTCTTTTTCCATGGAAAAAAACTCAAAAACTGAATTTTGGAGAGGAGCGCTCCCCTACCCACTGTTAGGGAGTGCTAGCGCTCCTTGAGCCTCTTTGGGGGAGTGCTTGAGCGCCTGTGCACCCTTTTGGGGGAGAGCTACCCTTTTTTTGGAAAATTTTGGGTTTGTTGAGACAAATCAGGGAAGAATCGCTCAACTCCTGAAGGTAGTTGGATTCAAATAGATGGTCAAGGAATGATCTTAGGGGAGATCCTCAACTGAAGGAGAGGAATCCTCAGTTCATCCCAAATATCTCTTAAGTGGTTAGACCTCTCCAAGTTTATATGAGATCTTCTCATGGTGAAAGGTACATGGAAAAGAATGGAGATTGGGAATTACATCAAAATTATGATCTCATGAGTGAGATGTCATCAAAGAAATCAATGGATATTATTTGAGCAAAGGGGTTGGACAAGGAGAACTGGAAGAAACTGCTACACCTTCATTCAAAGGATTGTAAGTACTTTTACTTGTTCTCATTAATAATCAATGTTTGGCCTGTTTCTTTCAAAATTATGCTTGTTCCATATGAGTTTGTCTGTAGTATACGGATCTATGATTGAGATAATCTCATTCGATTAGGAAGTCCATTGTATCTTTGTTTTTCTTACAGGATCTATCAAGGAGCTCAGGATCGAAGCTTAGCAAGGACTTTGCAAGGACAAACGTCGTTAATAAGGTACATATATTTCTCCTTCTCTTTCATTTATTAGTTTGATTAGATCTAAAAGGAAGTCAGTGTCCATGTTAATCACTTTTCTGTCTTGGCCTTAGGACTCTAGAGACCAAGAGGGAATCCACTTGTTCGCAGGGGGATTCACCTACAACAGAAATTGGCGACTCCACTGGGGAGGATACTCTGATTTTTGTTTCCATTTCCAGATCTTGTTTTGGAATTTTTCCCACTGATTTGATCTTCTTGATATTGTCTTTTATTCTTAGATTGGTTTGATTGCCTCTTTATGTCATCATGATCACCCTGATTGACTGAATTTTCTTGAATTTTTGAGTTTCTGGGAACTTTTATGAACTTTTGTAGCATAGCGTTCCCCTTCCCTTGTTAGCAGAGTGCCAACACTCCCTAGTGGTCTTACACAGAGTGTTGGAGTGCTCTGGTACCCCTTACACTAGAGCGCTATCCCATTTTCATTGAAAAACCCTCTAGTTTTTCAATTTTCCGGGTTTAGTTTTTTGCCTTTGCACTTGCTCAGGGTCTCATACTCTCAGTCCATCTTGGTATTGTCTTCAAACACATTATTTCTGAGAATTCATCCTCTTTTGTTTGGATTTTTTGACATTTATCCTTACTTTTCAATTTGTCCTTCACGATTTGGAGTCAATTTGTCGTTTTCTTCTCGTTTATCTGAATGAGTGAAAAAATTGTGAGTTTCAAGGGTATTTTGTACTTTTCTTTTTGATCTTTGAGTCATCTTGTCCAAGCTATTTTTCCTTCCTTTTGAGTTTTTGGTTTTATATTTCTTGTTTGATCACAACAAGGGTGTTTTTGGTTTATGTGAAGTTTGCTTCCAGATTGCTTGAATCTCACAACTCTTGAAGTCCGATTATCATAAGAATATTTACATCTCCTTGTTATCAGTCACATACAAACATTTTAGCATTTCATTGGATTCCTTATTGAGGACTATTGAATGAGGTCATTTCATCTTAGTGTTTGACAATGAAAGGAAAATACTTCTCCTTCCCTTAATTAGACATTCATTGAAAGAAAATATTGCTTATCATTTCTTATGCATGTTTTGGGAACTGAGTCATAATATCATCAGTATTCACTCTCATACACCTTTGAGTAAGAAACAACCACTAAAATCAACGCTTAACTAAAACTTATCATACTTTTTTACATCTTTTTTAGCAAACCTACATTAGTTTAAGGTGTAGGGCTTTGGAATAGGTTGAAAGGATAACTTTCCAAAGCTATCAAACAAACTTAGCATCTTGCGATACGGAGAGAAAATCCAATTGTTGTATAGGATTTCTGGGATCCCCCTCTCACACAGGGGTTATGCACGAGGTCACATTCGGGAGAATTACGGAGATTATCCCTCTGTGGTTCAACTGTTTGTAGTGGTTGGATTGTATATTGGGGGTCACTTGAGGGTATACCCATGATTATGTGTGGGAGCCTCTCGAGTTGATTTTGGACTTGTTATCCTGCCCATACATTCGGATCGGACTGTCGACTGTACCCGCCCAGGGGCTGACTGCGAGTTGGTGACCTTAGTATCCATAATCTTTAGGGTCTCACACAAGGTTACGGTGAAGGGAAGTCTCACTATACCTGGAACAGACGTTGGTCAAACTCACTCAGGCTCCTTGGAGGGTAAATCCACAATTACTGCGTGGAAGCTTGCACCAAAGCATAAGTCTATTAAGCAGGTCACCAACCTAACTGATCCACCCGATCTATTCCCGCCCCTTCCTATTTTGATCTCGCGATGTTGTATTTCATCACCAACTAGTGGTTTCATTGTGGGAAGGTTTTGTTTGATTGTTTGCTTCTCAGATTCATAGCGTGTGTTGGTTGTGTTACTTAGTGGATCTTAGGTCAAGTCAATTTTAATGGATTCAAATCTTGAGAGTACCAATGGATGAACCCCTTCTCCTAGGGAGCCTTATACCTTTCCTTCTTTTGGAAACTTTGGTCCTCCATACATTGTCACACTGAGTCTTCTGGGACTCACCATCGGATTACCAGTTTGGTTGTTTCCCACTCTGGGGATCTCGAATCCTCCCAATGTTTCAAATGCACCTAATACTTTAGATGTCAATACACCACCCACACATCAACCTCACATCGAATTTTCACCTTCTTCGCCCATTAAGTCTCCTTCCCTTTCTCCTTCTTTGTCTAGTGAAATCTCTAAATCAAGTAGCCAGGTTGATCAGAAGAAGAAGAAACGTAAAGAGAAGAAGAAGAAGAGACCGAAAAGGACTAAGGCTCCAACAACATTAGATATTATATCCAAGCAACCAACTACTGTTAATAGTACTAGGAGTGTTGATGAGTTCAACAATATTAAAATGAAGAATCTGAAACCCAAATTCCCTTGTAGTCTTTGTAAGGGTGACCACTTTCTGAGGGATTTCCCTGGTATTCCCAAGGTATTAGAAATTTGGTCCTCCATGTCATCAACCTCTGCTAGTCATGTTGGTGATACCTCGTCAACTAGTGACGTTAAGGTTGGTAAGAAGAAGACAACTGCCAAATTCCCTTGTATGTTATGCAAAGGTGATCATTATTCTCACATTTGTCCTCGCATGGACGAGGCTTCTTCTCTTTTGGAAAAAAATCAACTTCCAAAAGGCTATCGTAAGCTTTCCCCCAATCCATCATTAGTTGATGGACTGGTCAATCTAGTTCCATCCCTAGTCAATCCGGTTGATCAAGTGGTCAATCTAGTTTCCTCCTCGATTGAACCACAAACCCAAGTAATTGATCCAGTTCCATCATCGATCAGCCCTACTCTTCATCAAAAGAGTATAACCCAAGTAGTCGATCCGTTTTCATCCTTGGTCAACCCCATTCTCCCGTTAGATAGTGACACCAAAGCGGTCAATCTGTTTCCACTCATCGACCCCATCCTCCCCTTGGAGAATGAAACCCAAGTGGTCTATCTGGTTATGTCATCGGTCGATCCTACTCCTCCTTTGATGAGTGCCAAAGTGGTTGATCCAGTCCCTTTCGCAGTCAGTCCCACCCTTCCTCTGAAGAGTGCCTACATGGTTGATACGACCCCATCATTGGTCAATCCCACTCTTCCTCTGAAGAGTGTCTGCATGGTCAATCCGATCCCATCATCGGTCGATCCTACTCTCCCTCTAGAGAGTAAATCTGATACTGCCCACGTTTTTCTCGTTGATACTGTTAGGATATTTAGACACTTAGGATTTAGTTAAGATCTACTTAATCTAATATGTCATTAAGTAAAAGTCTGTTTCTTAGTGTGTTTCTTTAGTATGCATTAGTATGCATTTGTAGTTAGGATATCCGACGGTAATGATATGTTCCTGACATAGAGTGATCTGACAATTCATACTCTCCTCGATCTTAATGACCATTGATCCATGGATCAACACCTGATTGGTCCATGATATCTATTTAACGAGCATGGAGGTTCATTTGTCGATGATCGATTGTGATAAACTTTCTTGTAAAATCTCTCTGTAATCTGTTTATTTGCATTAATAAACTTCTCTAAGTGGCCACATTGGTTGGGGTCATGGATGTTTCCCCACAGGGGTTTTACCACGTGAAAACATTGGTGTGTTTATCTTTGATATGGTTATGTGAGTGGTTACTGAAGGTGTCTGTCCTCTGTTGGAATACTTGTGTTGTCGAACATGGTATCAGAGCCCGTTTGAAGACTCACTCCTGTTGTAGATCGAGATCGTGAAGCCGAGTTTCCTCATCTCCATTTTCTGTCATTTTCATACATTTATGGGTTGAGAGGACTGTTCCATTGCGTCCGGAGTACTCGTTTCATTTAGAAATACTTTTATTTTCACTTGAAAAGGTTTATGTTTGCCCAAGATACGACCATTACAGTCAGATTCAGAGGTATAAAGCCTGAATACACATTTTTAAAATTTTTGCAAAGTTTTTATTTTATTTTATTTCGGTTTGTATTTTTTATTTCCGGGTTGCTACTCATTTAGATCTGCATATGCTCTTTGCCCTGCGCCCTGTGTGATCTAGAAAAATCATAAACAGATAGGAAAATGTGCATCTTCCGGGTAAGCTAACCGAGATCTAACCCTTGTTGTCATTGAGAAACGATTTTTTTTTTCTTGTGTGAAAAGAGGTTTTTTTTAGCAAGCTCTCCAAGGCCGTCTTCCACAACAACAACAACAACAACATCCCCAATTCTCCTTCTTAACATTACAATATGTTTTGCTAGACCATTTGGTTAAAACTTGCCTTATTAAGTAAGAGGTCTTGGGTTCAAGTGTCTCTTTTGTTACTTTTTCTGAAAAAGTTCATGCTAAAAATTGTAAAGTGCATTTCACTTCAAGTATAAAACTGAATCAATATAAGTAGCTTTATATTTTATTTTAGAATTATTTATTTTGCATGAAACTTTTGTTTTATAAGGTAACTTCATTGTAAAAGTGATCCTCACTTCTCTTTATAAAAGTGGATCACTTCATAAAGTAGCTTACACTATCACGTGGTTATTTGGTTACCGTTTATGCATTTTTTTAAAAGGGCATAACTCTCACATCGGAAGTCTATTTTCAGTGCCGTTTTTTTTAAAACCGCATAAATTTTTGAGATCCTTCCATCAAGATCATTAGTTTCAGTTTTTTAAATCCACATTATCTACATATTTAATATGGCTTCTACAAGTAATGTCTTGCTTACCAGCAACAACTACTTCCAATGGAAATCCCATATGGAAGATTTATTAAGAAGTAAAGGCCTGCACCATATTACTTTGGGAAAGGAAACAACACCCATTGATGATGATAAGAAAGCCAAATGGGATAATAGGAATGACGAAGCATGTGGACTAATCAAAATGTCCATCTCTCCTGATTTAAGGTACCACCTTCAAGGAATTGATGACCCCGAAGAAGCTTGGAACACGATTGAATCTTTGTTTGGTAAACTCAATATTTTTCAAGCACAACAGTTAGAAAATGAAATACTGACCTTGAGTCCAAGTGATTTTTCTTGCCTTGGAAATTATTTATCTAAGTTTAAAACACTGAGAATTTTATGTGAAGAATGTAAGATAAAAATGGAGGAAGAACGTTGCATATATCTTATTCTTTCTAAGCTAGGTAGTGCATATTATGTGTTTGTATCTACCTTTTATGCCATGAAAGAGGCTCTAGGGAAAGCTTATGTAAAACCCACACTTAGTCATTTTGTGCTTCTTTGATTAGAGAGGAAGATAAGCTTGTACAACTTGGAGTGATCAACACTGCAGGTACCTCCAATAAAGCCTTAGTTGCCCAGCAGAAAGATAAACCCAAGTATCCCAAGAAGCAACATCCTCGCTACAACAACAAACAACCTAAGGGTCCCAAACTCGTCAGACAACTTCAGCTCCTAATGGTGATAAAGGAGCAAAATATAAAAGTAATATTACTAACAAACATTGCAACTTTTGTGATAAATATGGTCATGATGAGTCCAAATGTTTCAAGAAGATGGAAGCCTTAGAAGCAACGATGAAGAATCACAACATGAGTATTGATTCTTCTTCTTCTTCTTCTTCTTCTCATGGACATGCACTTTCTGCTTCT
>SNQJ01S0074884.1:14113-41584 GCA_010110895.2 Picea sitchensis
GACTACATTCAAATCCAAGGAGGGCCTTTTCGAATGGTTGGTCATGCCTTTCGGGTTGACGAATGCCCCTGCAACCTTCATGAGGCTAATGGACAACATCCTGCTTCCATTCACCAACTCATTTGTAGTGGTGTACTTGGATGACATTCTGATCTTCAACCAGACTTGGGAAGAGCACCTCCACCACATTGGATAGGTCCTCCAAACACTGCGGCAACACAAGTTGTGTGCCAATTTGGAAAAATGCACTTTTGGCATGACCCAGGTTCAGTACCTGGGATACATTATTGATGAGTGGGGGATGCATGTGGATCCAGCAAAGATCCAATTCATTCAGAATTGGCCAACCCCAACCACCCTAACAGAGCTCCGCAGATTTTTAGGTCTTGCCAATTTCTACCGCAGGTTTGTGTTGGGACTCTCTCATATCACTTGGCCCTTGAGTCAAGTCACCAAGGGAGGAGCTAAAGAAAAATTATTTTGGTTTGAATCTCAACATAAGGTGTTCGTGGAGTTGAAGCATTGCCTCTGTTCTGCACCAGTGCTCACATTACCATACTTGCAACAAACATTTGAGATTGAGACAGATGCCTCTTACTATGCTATTGTGGAAGTCCTTACTCAACATGGGCATCCAGTGGCATATCACAATGAGACACTTTCTGACACAGTCTGGAAGTATCCCACTTATGACAAAGAAATGTATTCCATTATGTAGGCTTGTCGGCAATGGAAGCATTACATTTTGGGAAAGGAAACGATCATCCACACAGACCACCGACCCCTGCAGTTTATATAGACACAAGGGAAGTTGCAGAATGATCGCCATCAGAAGTGGTCCACATACCTGTAACAATTTCATTTGAACATTAAGTACACAAAAGGCAGCACCAATAATGTTGCAGACTACCTCAGTCAACCACCCATCATGGCGCTAACTACTATGCTCAACTCTTGTGGGCACGAGACTTCTGATTGGCCATTTCTCTATACAAGTGATCAATAATTCAGTCACACATACAATACAATCTTGTGGGGTAAGCAAGTTCCCAATTTTCACCTCCAGGATGGCTTGCTTTGTAACCTGGGACACCTTTGTGTTCCTTCAAGCGAGCGTGCGAAGATGATTTGGGAGGCGCATTACAGTCGGGTCGCTGGGCATTTCAGGGTTGAGAAAACCGTGGCAGTACTGCAAAAGTATTTCTATTGGATGAACCTTCGACAAGATGTCAGGAAGTACATCAAGTCCTGCACTGCTTGCACCATTTCCAAACTAACCATCAATAAGAAAGGTCTCTATACTCCTCTTCCTACCCCCAGTCAACCTTGGGAATCCATCTCTATGGATTACATGTCGGGTCTTCCTTCTACTAAGCATGGAAATGACTATGTTTTTGTGGTCATCGATCGATACTCGAAGATGTCCATTATGATGGCTTGTAAGAAGAATATCACAGCAGAATCCACTACTAAAATCTTCTTTGAACGAGTGTGGGTACACTTTGGGATCCCACAGTCTATCATCTCAGATCAGGACAGTAGGTTCCTCAGTACATTTTGGTCAGCCTCTGGTCGATTCTAGACACCAAGCTCACCAAGTCCACAACTTTCCATCCGCAAACTGATGGCCAGATAGAGGTCGTCAACCAGATTATCGTACACATTCTGTGCATGGACAATTCAAAGCATCCACGAACATAGGATGAGAGCCTCCCCTATGTACAACATAGCTACAACTAAGCTCTCCATAGCTCAACCAGCCACATCCCCTTTCAAGTGGGCTTGGGATTCCAGCCACTATGTCCCATTGACATAGCCATGCCATTTGTGTCTACTCAGGAAGATTCAGCTCATGTCCAATCTGAGGCTGACAAGGAAAATGGCTTCATTGAGCACATTCAACACATCTGCCAACAGGTTCATGAAATCTTGAATAGAGCCAATGCTAAGTACAAGCAGCGACATGATCAACATCAGGTGCCACACAACTTCCATGTGGGTGACAAAGTGTGGTTGCATTTTCAAAAGGAGTTCCTTGCTGGACCCCATCGCAAGCTTCGTCCACTCTGATATGGGTTGTACACACTCACCAAGGCTGTAAGGGAAAATTCCTTTGAGCTCAGCATTCCACCATTCCTTGGTTTGCACCCAGTGTTCAATGTGGACCGCCTTCGGCCCTACTTTCCACCTCTACTAGACACATCCGACAAGCCAGAACTGATCATATCATGGATACAAATATCAAGAACATTCGAAAACAAAGGATACCGCTATATCGAGTTGTCAAAGTAGGCCAACTCCTTCACCAAGGCAAGTGGCTCACCAGGGACTAAGTTCAGCAGAAGTTTCCTCATCTCATGGAGGAACTCAACGCAATGCGGACCATTGCTTCCTAAGGGGGCATGAATGATCCAGGTGGATATTAGTGCTCACCCACCTATTCCACCTGGACCCCCACCATTGCTTCTTTCAGTTTTTCAGTTTCCGCATAGTTTACTATTTTTAGCAGTTTTTCGGGTCCTGAACTTCCAGAGCCGTTTTGAGGCCTTAAACGACGTTTTTTGGGAAAACGGAGAGCAACATGGATCATAAATCAATGTTGCTCACCCACCCAAAAGTTGTATTCCTTGGATAGATATTTCTAATGAGGTATGGAACATGTCAAATGGAGATCGTATGCCAAAGTTACGTCCCCGGGAAGTTGATGTACCAACTTACCCAAACAAGGCCCATAGTCTTGGCATTTCATCTCCTAGGGTTAGGTATTTGGATGTTTAGGGTTTTCCATTGTTTCTCAATAATAATAGGCCTTCGAGCCTCATTGTAACACAGTTCATAGGCTAGTAGATGCCACATCTCTTCTCAGAGATAAGCTACCAGTGCCCTAACTAGTTTATTTCCATTCTGTCTGTAAGCATAGTTCAGTCATTTGTTATTAATGAAATGAATTCTTATTTCCGCTGCATCTCTGCGTTTATGTGTATTTATGTATTTCATTGTGTTCCTACATAAATCTGGATCAAAGGCCCTTGTAGAAAAGTAATCTGGACATCAAATTCAAAGGTTAAGAACAGATAATGGAGGTGAATATGTGAACAATAATTTTACAAGCTACTGCATTACACAGGGAATCCAAATGAAACACATTGTTCCGTATACACCACAAAAAATGGTGTTGCTGAGAGAAACAAGCGCACATTAAAATAAATGGCTAATTGTTTGATCCAATCTAAGGGATTAAGTCTAAATTATTGGGCGGAAGCCATCAACTGTGCAAATTACATAGTAAATCGCACTCCCACAAAGGCTCTTAAAAATATAACACCAGAAGAAGCTTGGACTAAAATTAAACCAGTTGTAAGTCACTTCTGTGTATTTCATAGTATAGCATGGGCTCACATTCTTGATGAGAAAAGGAAATCATTGCAGCCTAAAAGTGAGAAGTGTATATTTGTTATTTATTCTGAAGATGTCAAAGGTTACAAACTTCTTCAATCACATTGCAATGAAATTATTCTTAGAAGAGATGTTAAATTTGATGAAAATCTCTTGGCTTGCGAGCCATCTTCGACGATTGTGCTGTCTTCGGCCTGCGAGCCATCTTCGACATTTTTTCCTTCTTATGATCTGGTTTCTTATTTAGATGATGATAGTGAGGATGAAAATCCACCTCCACCTGCTCACCCTCCTCCAGATGAGTCCTTTGAACCTGAACCAGCACCAGCTCCACCGCTTCCTAGATGGGTCTGTTCAACACGAGAAGCAGTTGGTGATCTTGTCGGCGATCCTTCAGATCAACGTCGGACACATTCAGAGTTCCAGCGAGCCTCTTCTCTTTTGGCTCAAGTTTCAGAAACTCATGATCCAAAGACATTTGCAGAAGGTCCAGGTCATTCGGATTGGGATACAACAATGAATGAAGAGTATCGTTCTTTAATGGAAAATGACACTTGGGATCTTGTACCTCTTCCAAAAGAAAGAAAACTTGTTAGATGAAAATAGGTCTACAAAACTAAGTATGCATCAGATGGAAGTGTTGAAAGATACAAGGTTGGGTTAGTTGCCAAAGGATTTTCCCAAGTTGACGAAATTGACTATAATGAAACCTTTTCCCCTGTAGAAAAAATGAATTCCATCCTCCTTGTTCTTGCCCTTGCTGCCTCACATAAATGGGAGGTCCATCAGATGGATGTTAAATCTGCCTTTTTGCACATAGATTTGCAAGAAGAAATCTACATGGAACAACCTCCTGGTTATGTCTAGAATGACTCTAGCCTTGTTTGTCGCCTCAAGAAATCTCTTTATGGTCTCAAGCAAGCTCCCTGAGCTTGGTATGCCAAAATGGATAGCTTTCTTATTTCCACTGGATTCTCTAGATGCCATTCTGATCCTAATGTCTATACCAAGAAAGAAGGAAGCCATATCATAATCCTTGTCCTTTATGTTGATGACCTTATCATTATTGGTAGTGACTCAAAACTTTTAAACCATGTGAAATCCAACCTTAAGAAGAAATTTGAAATGATGGACTTAGGTTTTTTGCACTATTTCCTTGGCCTCCAAGTTTTTCAAACCAATGAAGGAATTTTTATTTCCCAGTCTAAGTATGCTTGTGACCTTCTTCATCGCTTTCACATGGACGATTGTAAACCAACCCCTTCTCCCTTCTAGTCTGGAGTTAATATTTATGCCACCTGTCTCCTGAAGTTGATGCCACCCTGTACCATCAGTTAGTTGGTAGCCTCTTATACTTAACCCATACCCGTCCTGATATTTCCTTTGTTGTTGGTCTTATTGCTCAATATATGCAAACACCCCATGAAATCCATTGGAAAGTAGCTAAAATGATACTTCACTATGTTCATGGTATAGTTCAGTTTGGGATACATTATATTTCAGGGGGGACTCCTTTATTGGTTGGTTTCAATGATTAAGATTGGGCCAGCGACATTGATGATCAAAAATCTACTGCAGGTTATGTTTTTAGCCTTGGTTCAGGACCTATCACTTGGGCCTGTAAGAAACAACATGCTATTTCACTTTCTTCAGCAGAAGCAGAATACTGAGCAACAATAAATGCAAGTCAGGAAGCCCTGTGGCTTCAAAAGATCCTTTCAGAGTTTGGATTCCAGCACCAGCATCCGACCATCCTTTGGTGTGACAATCAGAGTGCCATCAAGCTCACCAAAGACCCAATTCAACATCAGCATAGAAAACACATTGAGGTACACATGCACTTCATCAGAAAGCTAATTCATGATCAAGTTATTGAAGTGCTCTTTTTCCCTACAAAAGATCAAGTTGCAGACATTTTCACAAAGTCTCTTACAANAGCTACACATGCACTTCATCAGAAAGCTAATTCATGATCAAGTTATTGAAGTGTTTTTTTTCTCTACAGAAGATCAAGTGGCAGACATTTTCACAAAGTCTCTTACAAAAGCGAAGTTTTCCAAACTTCGATCTATGTTAGGATTTCATGAAGTTGTCATTAAGGGGGGATAGGCTCTAATGCCTCCTTCCTTCTCCTATTGTGTCACTATTGTAAATCCTTCAATCGTATCCCAAGTTGTTCTTAAGAGGGGATGTTAGGATATTTAGAAACTTAGGAGTTAGTTAAGATCTACTTGGTCTAATATGTCATTAGGTAAAAGTGTGTTTCTTAATGTGTTTCTTTAGTATGCATCAGTATGAATTTGTAGTTAGGAAATTCGACGGTCACAATATGTTCCTGACATAGAGTGATCCAACGGTTCATACTCTCCTCGATCTTAATGGCCATTGATCCGTGTCTTAACACCTGATTGATCCATGATCTCTATTTAAAGAGAATGGAGGGTCATTTGTTGATGATCAATTGTGATAAAATATCTTGTAAAATATCTCTATAATCTTTTTCTTTGCATTAATAAACTGCTCCAAGTGGCCGCATTAGCTGGGGCCATGGATGTTTCCCCTTAGGGGTTTTACCATGTGAAAACATCGGTGTGTTGATCTTTGATCTGGTTATGTGATTGGTTACTGAAGGTGTTCATCCTCTATTGGAATACTTGTGTTGTCGAATAGATATAGAATCTACCGTGTTGGGGGGCATTCCTCATTCTCCCACGAAACCCCCTCTAAGTAATGAGGCCATCCTTTTTGATTGGGGTGTGCTAACTGTACCTCGTCTTCACTCTCAGATTCCTTTATAGATTACAATACAGGTTTTTGGTCGAGACGTTCCTCAAACGCTGATAGATGAAGGTGTGTTCGTTAGTATTTTGTCCTCTGTTTCTTGGAACGCTTTGGGTTGTCCTCAACTTGCACCGGTTACACAGAATCTATTAGCTTTTAATAGAAGAACCAGTCAACCTTTAGGTACCCTTCCTCAGTTTCCCGTAACTTTGGGAGGGAAAACTATCTTTATTGATATCATGGTAGTCCGAGACCCCTTGGATTTCGCTTTACTCCTTGGGAGGGATTATGTCTATACCATGAGAGCAATTGTATCCACTCTTTTTCATGTGATATATTTCCCTCATGATGGAAGAATGGTGACTATCGATCAACTTTCATCGTTGGTCCTAACTGGATTACCTCCCTAAATGGTTCTTACATGCAGACAGTATCATCTTTTCCACATGTGAATTATGTGGAATTATCTCCCATGCCTTCAACTTCTGATGATTTGGATCCGGTAGTTGACCTGGTGATCTCTTCGGTAGGGCTATTGGAGCTTGATCTCCTTACCCCTGTCGCAACCCTTGACATGTGTTCCTTCCAGAGTGATTTTGTTCCATCCAGTATAGATCTCTTAGAATCCATGACCGAGTTTTGTCCCTTGACATGGTGTCCTTCCAGGACGTTATTTTCTTGGCACCCATGATCAAGAAGAATCCACAAGCAAAGTTTCTCTTCTCTGTGGAAATATCGTTAAAAAATGAAATAGAGGTCACAAGCATAGTTTTCTCTTCTCTGTGGCAAGCTCATTAAAACATGAAACATAATCTTTGAGCATAGTTTTCCTCTCTGTGGCAAGCTCGTTAAAAAATGAAATAGAAATCTGGGGATTGAACCCGGAGCCCTGAGCATAGTTATTTTTCTGTGTCAAGCTCATTAAAAAAAGAAACAGTCACCTCTCTTGTCAGGTTGAGTCTTTCACCAGATCTCATAGATGTCAAGTCGAGTCTTTCGTTAGCTCTCGTATTTGAACCTTCATTTCATCCACCTATACCATTTTTCTCCATCTAGTACAAAAATTGGTGACAACCTCAAAGTCATTGAATGAATTGAAGCTTGGAGGGCATGTCTCTAGTCTTTGATGATCATTCTGGAGTTAATCCCCCATCTTTCAAGATGGGGGCATACCGAGCTTAGTCTTTGTTCTTTCTCGGGCTCATAAATACATGAGAATGCAACTGGGTAAACTTTTATCTCTTTTTCGGACCTGCATGGATAAACGAAAAAGGAACCCCCTAGAGTCGTCTTTGAGCTCTTTTCAGACTCTCTAATCATGAAAATATTGTCGAGTGATCTTGCTTCCTTTCCCACTCGTTAAAAGGTTTGAAAGGGCGTCTTTCGAGTGATAATTTATCTCTTTTTCAGCCTCGCGAGACTAACATTACGAAAAAGGACAACATTGGAGTCGTCTTTAAGTTGTTTTCAGACTCTCTACATATGAAAAAGAACTGAGTTTACCTTCTCTGGACTCGTTAAACAATCATACATTGAATTTCTCATATGAGACCAAACCCTTACTTCTTCTAGTTCATTAAACAAAGGAAGAGGGATTTACCGAAGGTGAGTCATATCAAGCATGTGTTACCCTCCTCAAGCTCGTTAAATTAAAAATAGGTACTTGTCTATCTGGATGGGGGAAAAATTGAAAGAAACAAGCCAAACCGTTTTTGAGAACACTACCAGTAACTCTTACAGTCTCCCTTGAACACGTCACTTTTTCTTTGCACGCATTTTAATCCACTGAACCTCTGCACTGAGCCAGTCCTATGAGTTTCTTTTACTCCTTTGGGTCACCCGATGAAAGTCACTGTATCCACTGCATTATCATGTTTTGGTCCATGTCAAGTTTTTGCTGTTGTGCCTCAGTGTTCAAGTGAAGTATATGCCTCGAGAGTCAACCATCACAAATATCCTGTTTCAATACTTATGTTAGTCCATGTTCATTTGATCTACCAACTACATCTATGTGTCATTTTCATGTCGTTGATGGAGGATACATCAAGGCCCTCCTTCGACGAGTCTATTCCTGGCGACTTCAATACATTATCTAGGAACTAGACTTAGAAATCAGTTAGTACCTTGGGACCTGCATGCCTCAATGGAAGGCCTCCTCATGTCCGACAATGGGTTTACATCATTGACCCTTGATTGGATGATTCCACGTATGTTCGACTTCATCTCATTCATTCACATTCATTAGAATGTACTAGAGTACCTTGGGAATCATTAACATCAATGGTGATCTCCCTCGCGCTTGTTAACGGTTTACATCATTGACTGGTAATCAAGTGGTTTCTACCATGTTCGACATTAGGACATCCATTCGCATGGTTAGATTCGTACTGCATCAGGATCGGTAAGAAGACCCTGGGTTGAGTGTCATAACTCTTATGTATACTTTGCCTAGGTTGCGATGGAGTTCTTTTGAACTATGACACATATACGGTTACATAGATCCACTTTGTATTGGTCATGGCTATGTCTTGTCGTCTCGTAGATTCACTGTGTATTCTTCATGGCTACGATCAGTTCAGGTCATAGGAGTATAGATCCACATTGTATCTTCGGTGGCTATACCATTTTGTCAATATAATTATGGATCTGTAGTGTATTTTATGGTGGCCATACCTAAAAAGTCTTTATCACTCAAGCATAGGTATGCATGCCTTGGGTTTTTGAAACATGTCATAATATTTGTTTGATGGTTATGTGCATCTTTTTCCAGTTTCTCTGCATCCATACCCTTTCTCGAAAAAGTCTACAAAGTACTTCAGTCATCATCATCTTCTAACTTCATACTTTGGGGGGCAATCTGTTACACCTCAAAATTACTCACTTCAATAGTGTCACAAGTGTCATCATTACAAGTGTTGTAAGTGTCACATCTTGTCCGCAAGTGTCGCATCTTGACTACAAGTGTTGAAAGTGTCACAAACATCATACTGCCATCTTTCCCACATCATGCCTCTAACAAAATTATAAGGACACTTAGGACACCTCAAAGGTTAGTTTGGAAGAAGATAAGTCACTTGACAGGGAGTACAAACCTTTTGACACTTAAGACACCTCGAAAGGTTGTTTGGAAGAAGAGAAATCACTTGACAAGAAGTACAAACCTTTTTCCATGGAAAAAACACTCAAAAACTGAATTTTGGAGAGGATTGATCCCCTACCCACTGTCAGGGAGTGCTGGTACTCCCTGAGCCTCTTTAGGGGAGTGCTTGAGCGCCCTGTGCACCCTTTTGGGGGAGTGCTACCCTTTTTTTTGGAAAATTTTGGGTTTGTTGAGGCAAATCAGGGAAGAATCCCTCAACTCCTGAAGGTAGTTGGATTTGAATAGATGGTCAAGGCATGATCTTAGGGGAGATCCTCAACTGAAGGAGAGGAATCCTCAACTCATCCCAAATATCTATCAAGTGGTTGGACCTCTCCAAGTTTATATAACGAGGCCTTCTCATGGTGAAAGGTACATGGGAAATAATGGAGATTGGGAATTACATCAAACTTATGATCTCATGAGTGAGATGTCATCAAAGCAATTAGTGGATATTATTTGAGAAAATGGGTTGGACAAGGAGAACTAGAAGAAGTTGTTGCACCTTCATTCAAAGGATTGTAAGTACTTTTACGTGTTCTCATTAATAATCAATGTTTGGCCTGTTTCTTTCAAACTTATGCTTGTTCCATATGAGTTTGTCTGCAGTAGATGGGTCTATGATTGAGCTAATCTCTGTAGAGTAGGAAGTCCATTGTATCTTTGTTTGTCTTACAGGATCTATCAGGGAGCTCAGGATCGAAGCTCAACCAGTACTTTTCAAGGACAAACGTCGTTAATAAGGTACATATATTTCTCCTTCTCTTTCATTTATTAGCTTGATTAGATCTAAAAGGAAGTCAGTCTCCATGTTAAGCACTTTTCTGTCTTGGCCTTAGGATTCTAGAGACCAAGAGAGAATCCACTTGTCCGTAGGGGGATTTGCCTATAATAGGAGCCTAAAGAAGGGGAGTGCCTCTTCCACTCATAGATGTGGGTGAAGGGGACCCCCCTCCATTTCGTTGTTGATAGTGGTATCAATAAGGAACTAATATCATCAAAGTTCATTAAGATATTGAACCTAAAAATGATGTCACATCCTCAACCGTACACCATTTGTTGGCTCAGCTAGGGATGAGACATCCACATCATCCAACAATGTTGCATGCACTATGAATTTAAACCCTTCAAAGATGATGTATTGCGTGATGATTCCCCCCTTGAAGTTTGTGATGTTATTTTAGGACAATCATATATGTGGAAACATTGTGTTGTTTATGAATGTAGGCCTTCTAGTGTCATTATTACTTTGGGAGGTCAAATCTACATGGTACTAGAGGAAATCTCAACTATTGTGGTCTCTTTTCTCTCCATGAATCAGTGCTAAAAGGTGGTCTCTCAGAATGGAATATTTTTCCTCTTTATGGTCTAGTCTAATGTGAATGAAAGGTCAATACAACTGCCAAAATATTTGCACAAGGCCTCTCTACATAGAAACAACAGATGGACAAGATAGTAGAAGAGCACAACGACATATTGTCCTCTCCTACTAGGGTGCCTTTGCACTATTAGTTAAAGCACTAAATTGATTTGACACCCAGTGATCCTTTGCCTAAAGACCATGTATATAGGAGTTCTATTATGGATAATGAAGAAATAAAATGCCAGATCTAAGAACTAACCCTGAAGGGCCTTATCATACCAAGCTCCTCACCTTGTGGGAGCCCAATTATTTTGGTACAGAATAAGGACATGACATGGTGACTTTGTATTCATTATAGAGTCCTGAACAATATCACAATAAAAAGCTAGTAGCCCATCCCTAGGATTGATGATATTCTTGATTAGCTCAAGGGAGCCAAAATTTTCAGTAAGATTGATCTGAGGTCAGGTTTGCACTATGTGCCGATTAAGAAAATTGATGTATGGAAGACAACCTTCAAGTCTAAATAAGGTATCTTCAAGTGGTTAGTCATTACTTTTGGATTGACTAATTCCCCATACACATTCATGTGGATTATGGATGATATATTGTGACCATTCACAAAATCCTTTGTGGTCATATATCTGGATGACATCCTCATATTTAGAAAAACCTCGGAGGAACATTTGAAGCACATTCAATAGGTCATGGGAACCCTTTGACAACACAAGTTATATACCAATTTGGAGCAGTGTTCCTTCAACATGCAAATAATTCGATATTTGGGATACAATGTCGATGAGTAGGGTGTGCATGTGGATCCATCCAAGATCCAAGTCATCCACGATTGGCCAACCTTGAAGACATTGACCAAGCTTCGTAACTTCTTGGGCCTCACCAAATTCTACCACAGGTTTGTGTTGGGGTTATCTAATATCACTTGGGCCCTAATCTAGATGGTCAAGGGTGGCAAAGGCCAAGTTTGTTTGGGTTGCATCCTAATAGAAATAATTCAATTATTTGAAATTATACCTTTTCTTAAGACCAATCCTTATTTTTCCATACCCGCAACAACCATTTGAGATTGATACATATGCTTAATATTATGATATCAGTGTAGTCCTTACTTAGCATGGGAATTTGGTGGCCTATCACAATGAAACACTATCTTATGTTATTTATAGATACCCACCTACAAAAAATAGATGTACTCCATTATGCAGACGTGTCGATAGTGGAAGCATTACATTCTATGGAAGGAAACAATCTTCCCCACAGATCACAAGCCTTTGCAATTCATGTAGACACAGGAAAAGTTACAAAATGAGCGTCATCATAAGTGGTCCACGTACCTACAAAAATTCCACATGAAAATCAAGTACAAAAAGGGAAACACCAACCATGTTGAATGTTTCCTAAGTCAACCCTCGGTTGTGGTGCTAACCACAATTCTTAAATCTTGTGGACATGAGATTTCTAGGTGGTCGCAATTATAAAATAGTGACTTTGACTTTGTTTCTCTCTATCAAACATTGAGTGTAGGAAAACCAATTCCATACTTTCATCTTTAGGATGGAATTCTATTCTATCTGAGTCGTCTTTTTTATTCTTCAAGATTTCATTCAAATATTATTTGGGAAGCTCATTATAGTCAGGGGGCATGACACTTTGGTGTGGAAAAAATAGTGGAAATACTGTAAAAGAATTTTTATTGTCTGAAGCTTCGACAAGATGTCCACAAGTACATGATATCCTGCACTACGTGCACCATTTCCGAACTCGACATCAAGAAACAAGGGCTATACACCCCTGTTCCTACTCCTGATAGGCCTTGGGAGTCCATATCCATGGATTACATGTTTGGTATTCCTTCAACCAAGAAAAGGAATTAATGTGTCTTCGTGGTTGTTGATCGATTCTCTAAGATGGTAGTTTGGCACCCTACAATAATATAATCATAGCCGAGGCCACCGCTAAGTTATTATTTCAACATGTTTGGGTTCATTTTGGGCTTCTACGGACCATTATTTTACATCAAGATAGTATGTTCCTTAGTACTTTTTGGTCCATCCTATGGTTGATGATGGACACCAACTTGACCAAATCAATTGCCTTCCACCCACAGACCGATGGACAAATAGAGGTAGTCAACAAGATGATTTTCCATAACCTGAAGATGTACAATTCCAAACATCCATGCATATGGGATGAGAGCCTTCCTTATTTTCAACATAGCTACAATAAACCCATCCATAACTCTATTGGCCACAACCCTTTTCAGATGTACTTGGGGTTCCATCCATTGGCCCCCATTAACTTAGCTCTACCTATTTTAGCTACACAATAATATTCCTCCCATGCTCAAACCAAGGCTAATCGAGAATTCATATTTTTTGAGAGAATCCAACACATTCAACAATAATTTCATGCCATTTTGTAGAAAGCCAATGCCAAGTACAAGAAGCTCTAAGATCACCATCGGGTACCACACAATTTTTAGGTGGGAGAAAAGGTATGGTTACATTTGTTGAAAGAGAGCCTCATAGGACCCCATCAAAATATCTTCCCAGTCTGATGTGAGCCTTACACCATCACCAAGGATATTGGTGAGAATTATTTTGAAATGAGTATTCCCCCTTTCCTTGGCTTGCACCCGATATTTAATGTAGAACTGCTTCAACCATATTTTCCACCTCTCTTGTACACTTCATACGCAATTGAGCACTTGTACCATACATAAATCAATCTTGACTACATTGAATAGGAGATAGTTTATTGTATCATGGGTACCAAGATGAAGGGAATACACCAATAGAACATCAAACTCTATCAGGTTGTCAAAGCAGGGCAGTTTCTTCACCATGAGTTAGATTCAATAGAAGTTTCCCAATCTGATGGATGAACTTGATTTAATGGGGACCATTGATTCCTAAATGGGGATGAATGATCCATGTTTAAATTGGTGGGTACCCACCTATTCCACCAATTGAAAATGGTTCCACATCTTGGAAATTTTGCTACATTTTTCGGGGTTCTTTTGAGCCCCTAATCGAAAACAAATTGGCTCAAAAACACCTAGCATGTAGTTGGAGGAAGATTATAGGATAACTGGAATGTGTACTCCTCAGCTATACCTTTGTGATAGGGTACCGAGCACCCCAAATAGAGATCGTATGAAAAATTTGTGCCCTATGGAAGTAGACATATCAACTAACCACATCGGGGCCCACAAACCTTTTGGTGTTTCATCTTCCGAGGTTAGGGTTTTGGATGTTTAGGATTTTTTTAATTTATGCTTTATGTTAAAATGCCATTTCAGCGTCTTTTTAATCAACTTCTTGTGAATGAGTGTAGTCATCACGTCTCTATATTCAGAGACAGGCTACCACCATTCTAGCTAGCATGTGTTCTTTGCATTTTACAGTATTTTATATTTGAGACAGTCATTAATAGAGTCTGAGTATAATTGTATTATTTTGTTTCTTGCAATATCTTTGTGTTTTTCCTTGTTATATATTTTCCTTAATGTTGTTCTCAATATAATTTGGATCTGGATTGGATTATGGAAGTTGCAAGGCTCAAAGTTATCTCCTCCTAGCCAACAAAAACATTTAGTCCATTGCATACCGATTTTTTAGATGGTTTCATAAGTAGTATATGTTGTGGAATTAAATCCCACTTAAGCAAATGTAGCTAGATATTTAATTGAATTCATTGTTCAATCATGGAGACTGAAATACCCAACTTCCAAATTATTGGTTGTGGATCTTGATTATCTTCCTGATTCATAGGTCTTGTTCCAACTGTGTTTGGATTCCAGTGCTTGATGGGAGTTTTGTGTTATATTATTTGCAATATTGTCCCCATGCATTGTTACATTGAAAGATACCACCATTCTAGCTAGCATGTGTTCTTTGCATTTTACAAGATTTTATATTTGAGACAAATATTACTGTGCATAATTGTATTACATTTTGTTTCTCGGTAATATTTGTGTTTTTCCTTATATATTTTCCTTAATGTTGTTCTCAATATAATTGGATCCGATCGATTATGGAAGCTGTAAAGGCCTGTTATCTCCTCCTAGCCAACAAAAACATTTAGTCCATTGCATACCGATTTTTTAGATGGTTTCATAAGTAGTATATGTTGTGGAATTAAATCCCACTTAAGCAAATGTAGCTAGATATTTAATTGAATTCATTGTTCAATCATGGAGACTGAAATACCCAACTTCCAAATTATTGGTTGTGGATCTTGATTATCTTCCCCGATTCATAGGTCTTGTTCCAACTGTGTTTGGATTCCAGTGCTTGATGGGAGTTTTGTGTTATATTATTTGCACATTGTTGTCCCCTACGCATTGTTACATTGAGTTAGGTGTAGAAGGGGGGTCACAAGGAGGGTGGAACCCTCGAGTAAAATGTTTTGGGTTGTTTTTGGTGTTTTCGGCCAGGGGGTGAATCCCATTAGAAAAAAAATTGTCTAGTCTTTTGTAGTTCTAGCACATGATTTTTCTGCCCATGGTTTTCTAATTCCGATTACAGAATGAAGGTTGTAATATAATATAGGATTTGAGAGCTAAGTCTGCACCACTTCCCCTCCTCTCTCATTTCCCTATACCTTCTTTAAAAATCGATCATTTTCTGTTGGTTAAAGTTGGTCCCTCATTACTGAATAACTCTGTTTTATCATTACCTCTCTTAATCGATTTGTTTTTGCACCATCTTGTGGTTTTCTTGAGAGATGATTGCATGTCATTGATTTGGTTTGAAATAATTCTCATCAAAGTTTTCATAGGTTGATATCGTGGCAGATATAATAGAGTTTTGTATGCATAACATAGTTGATTGCAAGAATGAGGCTATTATTGCAAAGAAGGATTGGCGCGCTAATTTTTAAATATGTTTATAATTTAATATGTTATTTTGAAATTTTCAACCATTTGAAATCTGCTTGCATACATGCGCGATCATAAACCAACACTTCCACACCATATTACACTTGGTTTCATCATAACACAATATCAATTATGAGTGTCATAATTGTACCAATCCATCATGACCATTACAGCCCGAACGAAGGATTAAATGCACACGGGAATCCATTTTGATGTGAAGGAATATGCGTTCATTGCATTATCTCCATCATAGCTACTCTTCCCAGCATGTATCCTCCTTAATAAAGATGGAAATTGAACAGAATCGAGCCAAAGGGCCTGGAATTGTTTGAAGCCATACCTGAAGTTAAAGACTTTTTCGTAAAAGATGAGTGGTATGATTTCCTCTGCACATTTCAAAGACACCAAACAAGCTTGGATATGCTCTTCGCACATACATTTGATGGCTTCCAAACCATGTTGAGAGATACCTAGATTCATGTCATAGAACATTTAATTGGAGCAGATTGCACCCTCCATGTCTATGGGGAACGGTGGTTCAAGAAAGGCAAGTTGCCTCCCGATCTCTGCAATAAGTTCCTGGTCCTCAAGCACCAATACCCTGACTGGAGCCAGGGAATTCCCATGCCATGGATAAAGGACAAATGGAAAGGGGCCGTAATAGCGGTACAAAGATATATCACAGGTGAGATTCGATTAAGAATTATTCACTGCTATCACCTTTGTTTTCTTATGTACCTGAGTGGAGATAGGTATCTTAACTTACATATTACTTGCTTAAGAGTCTAACCAAAATTTCCAAGAGGGTTCAAGGTCACCCTGAATCCACCCACAGAAGTCTATACCATCAGGATTTGATTAAATTGTTGGTAACTTTCTCCCTCAAGGAACTGGAAATGCCTTGGGACCATTTCTTGAAGTATGTGGGATTAAAATAACAAGAGTAGGTCCTCAATCCACAGAACAAGGGTGATGCATTTAAGGAGGTTAGGGTTTCTTTAGATACTGGGAGCTCAATGAAGCCTGTCCAAACAATAGTGAGTAAAGGGAAATGCCCTAAAATGAGAAATACGCCCCCTAAAACAAAAAGACCAGAAACCCCCATGGAGGATTTCCCTCGGGTGCAATTGAGGTCGTCTACAATAAAGGGGAAAGAAAATAAGAGTGGAAAAGATGCAAGCATGCACCCACCTGCAATAGATACACCACAAAGATCTATATTGTCCATCCACTCAGAGGAAGACCAGAAAACCCCCATCGAGCAACAAACTAATAAGCATGTGACTCGAATGAGGGGGGAAATCAGATCTGGTTCGTGCAACAAGGAATTAATTAAAGAGAAGGTTGGTTCTATAAAATATCCACTTAAAACATCTCCTCCAACGAGGCAAGACATGAAAAGGAAGGGCGAGCAAAACTATGAATTTCCAAGCAAACCTAATAGAAAGAATAGAATTATGAATCAATTGAGGCTGAACTCCAAATTTATGTTCAAACCATCACTAAAGGAACCCTAACCAATTATGATCGAGGATGATGAAAGTCCTTAATTCTACAACATGGAGGAAATGGAAGGAAATGCGTTAAAGGGTATTCCAGTGAAAAGAGAAAAATCAAAGTCTATTGAGAAGGAGGCTACAACAACACCGTTTGTGACAGTGAAAAAGGAGTATCCTTCAGACTCTAGTCAACAGGGAATACAAGATTATGGATTTTATCCCGAGTAAGACTCTATTTGAGCCTTGCCACATGCAGGGGATCCTTATCATAGTTTGCAAGAAATTAAACCAGAAGTTAAAGCTAACACTGTGAAAGTCCAGGGGTCCACCCAAGGTACTAAAGGGAAAGAGCCTGAAGTTGTACATAGTTATAGTATGAGAACTAGGATCAGAGCATTGGATGACCACAAAAAGTTTAGCACAGAGAAAGAAATGAAGGAGAAACATATCGAAGTTAAAACATATAAGGTTGATGACATCCAACAGGTGCATAAACTGAAGCTGCAAGTCTAGACTTTTCAACACCATAATAAGGAATTGGAGAAACTGTACTCCAGGATGCAGAAGAAATATCAAAGACTCCAGAAGAAGCACCAAAAGACTTGTTGCTTTCTAAAGGAGATAATTTGAAGGAGTGCTTGAAGAAGATGCCAAGAAACCCATTTATCTCCCGCTGGCCTCCAACAACACACATGTACACCAATACTCGATACAGAGTTCAATTCAGTCACTCCCAATTAGTTTTTGTCATAGTTCAATTTAATCCAATGTATGCATCAATTTAGCTTGATTGCTAGTAGCAGTTTTTAATTGTTTAATTGCAAGATTTTTTTAGATTAAGGCCTAATAATTGGTATTTTATGTGTGATAAGAACCACTTCTTTTTTATTAAATCAAGCTCGAAGTATACATTAATATAATCCAACAATGTTTTAGTTAAGTTAATAAGTTGTTTTACAACTGGTGGTGTAGAGTTAAGCCTCAGTTCCAGATGGATGAGAGCCTCTACAATTTTGATAAATAATGCAGTTTTTGTATGTTTTGAGGGTTCGGTTTTTGGGAAGAATATCAATACACTAGATTGGTTGAACCTCTTCTATGCATGGATTAAATATCTTTACCTGGTGAATATACTCTTGATGATAGTGTTTTTGTGTCCAAATCTACATATGTTTTTATCTTATCTTGAATGCGGTTTTTTATTTGGGAAAAGTACATTTCTTTTCCTTCAGATATTGTATAACTTGTCTTTACTAATATAAAACTTGTAAAAAAACAAATTCTTTGGTGAATATTTTTTTCTATTGCAATCCATGGGAGTAATTGTGTTTTTGATACATGTTTAATGCCTTGAAATAATATTTTAAGTATTGAAATTCTTGCAACAAATTATTCATTGAATGGCTTGTTGTTTCCTTGTGTTCTATCCTCTATTATCTCACTTGTCTATCATTTGTGTGCCACCAGCCAAGGATAACCCTCCTCCATATCAGTTTTCCAACCCAACCATGTTCCTGTCTTGGTAAACCAACCCTCCAACTGACCAACAAAATCAAATAACCAAAAACACAACCATTCCAACACTTGAGGTGGCCTAGCTACGCCCTTCAGTAGTCAAGTGCAGAATTTAGGACCAACAACAGGTCAGTGGATTAGGAATTTTGGATATCACAAGATCATATATATTGAATTTCAATTGTGAATTTAACATGAAATGAGAGAGAGTAATGTGTGCCTGAGAGAGGAGACTGTGAGATATTGAAGAGGAAATTGTAGTAGATGTGTTGTAGGTGTTATCCACTCATTTTGTTGGATGGGAAAAGGAAGTATTGGTTATTTCTCTATGGACGTAGCACATATTGGGTGAACCAAATATATTGATGTCTCTCTTGTATTATGTTCTTCTGTGTTTTATTTCCTCATTCATTTTGATTTATTATTATTATTACTCTATGATGATATTCCTAACAGTTGGTATCATATCCAAATGTCTATTTGGATGATAAAATTGCAAGAAAGGAAGGTTCCTAGTTTGAGTGAGAGTAATGGCAGAAGAAGGAAAGTTTAGGGTTGAGAATTTTAATGCCCAAAAATACCATCTATGGAAGATGCAAATGGAGTACTATTTACATCAAACGAATATTTTATTACCATTGGGAAGAATTGAAAAGAATTTGGTGACTACCATCTATGGAAGATGCAAATGGAGGAATATCTACATCAAATAATCTCTTCTTACCATTGGGAAGAATTGAAAATAATTTGGTGACTATGAAGGACAAAGAATGGGAGGTTCTTGACAGAAAGGCACTAGGAACAATACAGTTGTTCCTGACATTATCAGTGGATTTTAACATTTCAAAAGAAAAGACAATATAGTATTTGATGAAGGCACTGGATAAACTGTATGAAAAACCCTCTTCCTCCAACAAAGTATTTCTAATGAAGAGTTTATTTAATATGAATGTGTCAAAAGGTGGATTTGTTGTTAACAATTTAAATGAGTTTAACATGGCCAATAGTCAATTAAGTTTTGTAGGAGTAAAAATTGATGATGAGGTTAGGGCTCTTTTGATTTTGTTCTTGTTTCAAGAAAAATATAATGGATTGGTCATGGCTATGAGAAATTTTATCTCTGGTTGAAACACTTTAAAGTTTTTTTATGTTGTTGGTGTTATCCTTAGTGAGGAAATGTGATGGAAGATCACATGTGAGACTGAAGGTAATGCTTTAACTATGGAGAACAAGGGAAGAAAAAGGGAGAGAGCAAAGAGCTCAAGGAATCATAGGAAGTCTAAGAAGGGTAGATACAAATGTAAAGGGATGATAGATTGCTAAAATTGTGAAAAGAAAGGACACCTGAAGAAATACTATTGGTCTCAGAAAGGAAAACAAGGAGATAGATTTTGGGAGAAACATCAAGAAGAAATTATAATAGGTGATGTGTTGCAAGATGCTTAAATCATGTCATTAGATAATATTATTGATTATTAGGTAGCAGACTCAAGGGATTTGTAATGTCCGCATTACCAACAACTCAATAAAATTACTTTGATACCACATTGTAGCATCCCAAACCACCTGTTGGGATTTTCCACTTTAAAATTTGAAATATGATGCTAATTTAATTCATAAAAATACTCTGCAAATGCACAGATTCATATAAAAATAATAACGAAAATATACATGCAGCTTACATAGGAAAACCCCATGAAAATAATTACATAAATATTAACACAAAACTTGAATTAATAAACAATTGACACTTATCTTTGATGAAAGGAACACCAACTACGTGCAGACCCTCGACGTTCCTCCCAACCTTAGACCACATTGCTCAAACCTCTCAGCCTTGTGTCACCCCTGAGATGGGGCTTAAACTCCACATAGGAAAGGGAATACTAACCCAAGATAAGGTCTCCCAGACAATATAAATCTTAGACTCAGGTTCCAACTCAATATAATAGCCTACAGTCCCTCATTCCCCACATGCCCCTCCCACCCGAGAAAGTGTGCCCCTTCTCTGCTCAATAGTCCTTCGGTTGCCCCACTTCCCTTTCGAGGCTTCAAAAATAGGTCGGATAGGAATTATCAGAACCCTATAGCTACAGCTTGGCACCTTAGGAATTAATTCTCAACAATTCTCTCATCTGGAGAGAATGCTCATGGGCCTCACAACCCACCTCTTCAATAGTCCTTGAGCCTGACAACCCACCACTTACGCTCCAAATATTCCTAGGTACATATATATGTACATGTATAGTAACAACAGGGTACGTATGATAGCTCTGTGAGTGAAGGAATGAAGCTATAATCCCCCCAAAATGAACTAAGTCCAAACTATATGTATTCATGTTCCCAACTTGACACTTGTCATGTTGAGAATTGCCTTGGGCCCACTTTTCCCCATCCGTAGAACTTAGGATAAAACAATTATCCATACTTAATACTTTAAGGAATATTAATATAATATTCATTTGGGTTTAAGCCCCCCTAGCTTGTCCCCTTATCCTTAACTTTTATCCCTCTTTCTCTATCTAGTGGATTTTATCCCCCCATACTCTTTTACATGGTTGGTTTGCAACATTGATGTGTTTTCATTAATATTTACATGTGATTACATATTACAATGATGGCTCACTATCCATTTAACATCTGGCTCTCCATCCTAATAACCACACGAACACTCTGGCCTCAAAATACATATAGATAAAGGCACTTTGTCCCTAAAACCGCATAGTTACTCCATTGTATGCAAAACTTAGGATGTTGCACACCCTTCCTTTAGTGAGAAATCCTCGCACACTTACACAGGTGCATGATACACTATAAAACATGTGCAATCCTTTGGCATGAGATTATGAGTCACTGACTCAATGTGCATTGAAATGAACTAGAAACCTTGTACCATCATCTCACCAACTTATGTGTATAATTACATTTACATTTACGATCAATACCGACATCTCACTAGCCTATATGTTCATTTACATTTATAAGTACAATTGGGGTTCAACCTAGGGGTATTACATGTTGATGTTTGGACAACATTGGGAAGACATTCTCTTAGAATATTAATTAATGATATAATTATTGATTATTAAATATCATACATAATAAGTAAATGATAATAATAAATAGTTATTGATTATTCAAGGGACGCATCCTTTCATGGATGGTCACCATATGTTCTCTATATATGAAACACTCATCATTGTAATAATATATCGATCATATCTCAAATGAAGAAAAATGTTAAGAACCAAATATCAATATAGCATAGAAAAACCTTAGAATAAGTACTCAACACCTTGAAAAAGAGATAATTTCAGATAATAAGCCTCTTCAATGGGGAAACGTCCTTTTACCCCACATAAATGTTCAAGTACAAGATGACTCCAAATGAAAATGTCTCCTTGGTATATATACGAGACTAGGAGGTATAATTACAACTAATGGAATAAAGCCGACATAAATAAAATAACATTACTAATGTAATATGCCCCAATTAAGGGGTAATGAGCCAATATTAGAGCTTAACATGCCCCTCCCCTTGACACAAGTGGTGTCTGCAACACTTGAGTAAATCTATATGCTTTTGTATTTATACTCATATTCCCAAGTGGAATCTTTAGTCGGTAGTGTCCTCCATTTAATGAGATACTCTGAAATGGATATATTCCTTAGCTGGCGAATTCTTGTGTCAGTGATGGCTTCAGGCTCCAATATGATTTTTCCTTCCTCTTCAAGTTTTGGCAATATAGTTTGAACTGAGATCTTGTTGCCTATAACCTTCTTTAAGCATGAAACATGGAAAACTGGGTGTACTCATGAAGATGTAGGCAACTCCAATTTGTATGCCATAGTAACAATCTTTTGCAACACCTTATAAGGGCCATAGTACTTTGGTGATAATTTATTATCCTTCTTGGAAGTGGGCCATAGTACTTTGGTGATAATTTCATTATCCTTCTTGGATTTCTTGAAGCACATTTGCTTGTATGGTTATAGTCTTAAAACACCCAATCCCAAAAGATCCTTCTTGACTCCCATGGTTTCCAAAATCCCTCAGTCCCTCAGACTGAGAGGTGTGCATTTCTAATAGTACCTTTTGTTTGATCTGGGAGTTATTACACAAATGTAAGTGATCTTTGTACCATAGTGGAATCATTTTTCAATCTAAATGTATCTTATGCACTGAATCCTACTTTTCAAGCAACTTTTGAATGAGAGTCCACACTTTTTCTCCTTTCCATTCATCCCTTGATTCTATTATCCAATCGGGTTGGATGATCGAGATAGTACGTGAGAAAGGCCTCAACACATCTTCATCCTTTATTGAGAGTGAATCTACCATAACCATTTTTTATTCCCTTTTTATAGATGATTTCAAAATCATAACCCAATATCTTGGTTACCCATTTTGTCGCTCTTCTCCTGAAGATAGTTCTTGTTCCAAGAAGTATTTAAGACTATCATGTAGTATTGCATGTAGTATAAGATAGTCTTCAATGCATGTAGTATTGCCATACTTTCCTCTCATAAATGGGTTTGTGTAAGTCCCTTTCCCTGAGTGGCCAACTTTCAAAATATAGGGTCCTTCCTTCTTGCATTTAGGACAAATGCCTAATTCCATTTTCCTGAGGTATCACATTCCACAACAAAGGTTTTTGTGGAAGTTTGGAGTGGTCAAGATAGAGCTTTGCACATCACCCTTTAAGTTGCTCAAAAGATTTAATTGCCTCTAAAGTCCATGAAAACGCATCCTTATTAAGTTAGTTCAAGTAAAGGTGCTAAGTATTTTCCATAGTGTCAAACAAACTTCATGTAGTAACCTATCAAACCCAATAATCCCTAAGATTATTCAATGTTTTGGGAATCAACCAAATTCATGGTCTTAATCTTGTTAGGGTATAATTCCTTGACACCTTCATGGATACAATATAACCCAAATACTTACCTCCTTCACTCCAAAGAAACATTTGGATGGTTTTGGCATATTGTTGTTGCTCCTTTAGTAGTTGTAGCACCTTGTTAACATGTCAGCCACATGATCCCTCCCAAGACTTGCTATAGATTAGTATATCATCAAAAAATACTTCTGCTAACACAAATTTTCAAAGGAAGGGGCTTGAAAATGGAATTCATCAACCCTTGGAATGTGGAAGGTGGAATTTGTAAGGCAAAAAGGCATGACCAAAAATTCATAATGGCCTCTATGAGTTTGGAATGTTGTTTTTGGGATATCTTCTTCCTTCATTCTAATCTGATGATACCATGAACGAAGATCCACCTTTAGGAATAGATTGCTCCATGTAGTTCATCTTATAATTCATCAATCATGGGAATGGGAAACTTTATCTTTACAGTGACCCTATTGAGCTCTCTATAATCTCTGACACATACACGCCATGAGCTATCTTTCTTGAATACCATTACCATTGGTGAAGAGTAAGAACTCTATTGGTCTCCACAAGGTCATCCTCTAACATTTCTTCAACCATGCTCACTCCCCACCTTCACGTAAGGGTATCCTCAGATGGCCTGATGTTAGGAGGAACACTCCCTGTGAATTAGGTGAATTTCATGATCATGTGGATTCATCGTGGGTTGAAGACCCTTTGGGAATATCTCAAATACTTTGGAATGATTAATAATGATCCCTTTGATATATTGAGGAATAGATGGCTTTAGATGTTTCGGAAATCTAGTGAGCATACTTGTGCAATAATGCCTTGATACCCTCTTTTCAATAATTTTGTCACATTAGAGCTTATCACCTTATTCGTTTCCCCTGCGATGCCCTTTAACTCATTTTCTTTTCCTTCCAATGAAAATTTCAAGGAAAAGCTATTGAAAATTAAAAGTCATTGTTCCTAATGATTGTAACCATTGGATTCCTAGTACCACATCCACACCACCCATGGTATAGCAACCATTGGACTATTCACTACACATTCCCCCATAGTATTGATCTATTGTATTTCATCTTCTTGAGCAATTGATAGTTCCTCCATCCTGCAATCATTACTTTGAAACTATGGCTGATACAAAGAAATTGAGAGCTTCGCTAATTTATAGTGAATGAAATTATGAGTAATCGCCACAATCAATTAGGACTAATACCTTTTCTTTTGATGCATCCTTCGATCTTAAGGGTTTGAGGAGTGCTAATTCCACCTAACACATGATATCGCGGAGTCAGAACTCCTTCGTATTTAGGAAATTGATTCTACTTTTTCATCTGAGATGGTTCTTGTTCTTGTTCTTCTCTCCCTTCTTCCTCTTCACAATCTATGTATAATAATTTCTTCTCACCACACTTATGTCCCTTACTGTACTTTCTGTCACAATTAAAGCATAAACCTTTTTCTTTTCTTTCCTCCAATTGTTGAGGTGTCAACCTTGTATGTTGAGGTGTTTTAGAAGAAGGCACATTGTTCTCTTTATAGATGTTAGGATTAGTCCTTCTAGTAGCCATAGCCTAATTTTTACTTTCAACAATTATTTCCACCTTAAATGCATTCTCTAATAATTTGGGTTCCTAAAAGAGAACCTCATGTTGAATGTTATCCTTTAAAGTTCCTATGAATACATAAATCACGTGCTCATCTAGAATATCTGTTAGCTTTATATTCAATCTTTGGAAGTTCTCAATGTGCTTGGTAATTGAACCCTTTTGCTTGATATTTATCAATTGGCTAAAGAAGGTATTGTTCCTTGTATCCTCATAGTGTGCTATCATTTCTTCCGTGAAAATTGTCCAAGTGACGAGTGATTTGGGAGAACAAAGCCATCGATACCATACAAATTGATTGGATTCTAAATATAAAGAAGCAATTTGTACCTTTTGTGTGTGTGGCACATTATGTAGATCAAAGAATTACTCCATCTGAAGTATCCATGTGAATGGGTCGTTGCCATTAAATTTCCTCATATTGATCTTAGGAACGTGGTTCGTCTCCAACCCAAAGTTGGAGTTTCTCCATTCTTGATTCACCTTCCTTGTGTCCTCATCATGAATTTCATGGGATGCATTTTCACTTTCAGGTGTCTTCTCTGTTACGAAATTTTTCAATACTTCCATGATCTCCTCTTTTAAACCATCCATCTTAGTATTTATTGCCTCCAACTTAGCTTCCATCTTTTGTTACTATTTTCTTTTGTAAATCATTTATGTCCCTACGAATTTCTTCACCTTCATCAAGAGTCCAAGTAGGATTGTCTAGAGGCTTATTTGGTGTAGAAGTTCCCTTTTTGGATGGCATGTTGGCCAAGTATCACTTTTGAAACTTGATTTTGGGGTGGTTCTACTATACAAAATTTATTTTGTTGTATCTCCCAAGTTTTGACCCTTCTGGGTATGAAACTTTATTTTATGTAGTTCTCTAATATTTCTTATCTGCAATGCCATAGGTATGATCAAAATTGGATGTGCCAAGTGAAATTTATGGTAACTTCCCCACAACTTGTTGATTTTTGTCCTTTACAGGAGATCTCACTTGTATAGCGTGCCCCGCACAAAATAATTGATATAAAATTTTGAAACTCATACAAGACATAACACAGACTATCCACTATCCAATGAAACTAGTCTCATTCAATTTGGATACTCTAGGAATAATTTATGATTGTTTTACCTGGAACACCTTCTTGAGACTAGTCAATAGGAATAGTCATACCCTATCTTCCACAGGGTGTATCTACAAATTTAAGATGATGCAGAAGTTGAAACTTTTACCACATATACCTTACTAATTTCTATGAATATACTTTGGATTTCAGGGTCTGAAACTTTACATAAAACATTTTATAGAGAAAATTTTGCAATGACTCAGTTCAGGATGATTCCATAACCCTATCTTGCACAGGATATATCTCAAAAAGTATAAGGCCTCGGGAGATGAAATTTTAACCCAACGTACCTTGATCCATCTACTAAATATCCTCCAAGCCGTTTCTTATGAAACATTGTAGAAAACAATTTATAGAGAAAATTCCAAGGTGTCTCAGATGTAGCAGCGAAACCCCAAGACCTTGAGCTCTGATACCATATGTTAAGAACCAAATATCAATATAGCATAGAAAAAACTCAGAATAAGTACTCAACGCCTTGAAAAAGAGGTAATTTCAAATAATAAGCCTCTTCGAGGGGGAAACATCCTTTTACCCCACATAAATTTTCAAGTAAAAGATGACTCCAAATGAAAATATCTCCTTGGTATATATACGAGACTAGGAGGTATAATTACAACTAATGGAATAAAGCCGACATAAATAAAATAACATTACTAATGTAATATGCCCCAATTAAGGGGTAATGAGCCAATATTAGGGCTTAACAAAAAACCAACATGGTATGGGTGATAGGATACATTTATCATAAAGATGTACGTGTGGTAAATGGGCCCATACGTAGTCGTTCCTTGATTATGAAAATGAATAATATGGAATCAAGGTAATTGAAGTTCTTTCCACATGTCATTTAGCATCAGGTCGAGATTCACTCATAGGTGTGTACCTGTGGTGAAATATCCTTGTGTGGTCTTTGTCCTAGTCATGGTGATTTGAAAAGGAATGATAAAGACTCAAGATGCTATATGATATTACATGTGGACCCAAAGTGAGCCTAATCTTATAGATATTTAATTGGCTCAGAGGGAGAGTCGCATAAGGAGTTTCTCCTTTGTTCAGGTGAGAGAGATATATCTCCTAAGACTGACAGGCAAGTGTCATGAGTCTAGGGTGAAGTTTGTATACTTCAAAGACAAGCTTGGCATGTTGTAGAATGTATCCCTCATTGAGAGGGTCTGTTGATGTTTGGAAAACATCGGGAATAAATTCTCTTAGAATAATAATTAATAATATAATTATTGATTATTAAATATCATAT
>SNQJ01S0074885.1:0-18453 GCA_010110895.2 Picea sitchensis
TATCCCTAAAAGTGGGGGATAACAGTTACTCTAGAGTGTTTTTTTTACTTGTTAATTATATTCTGTTGTCCAAGCAATTTATAATATCCGAGTTTTTTCACTCAATTCCTCCAAAGATGGAATATATACTCATGGTTAGGCTTTAGCATGGTCATCTAAGCCTAGTGTCTAGTGTATATTACCATGCTAAACATCCTCCTAGAGTTTTATGGAAATGTGCTAAGTCCCCCTTAGGATTTTTTAATTTTTTCAGTTAGTAAAAAATTTCCCATAAAACGGAATTTTTTAGTTGTAATAAAAAAGTGGTACTAGGAGGCATTATATGCCTTGGGGGTACTCATTTTTTAACCTAGAGCACCCACTTTACCTAAGTACCCACTTTTGTGAGTGAAATTAGTGATTTTAATCACTAAAAAGGTATTTTTACTCTCAAAACCCAAAAAAGACATAAAAAATCAGAAATGCTAAATTTTAGCAAAGTTGTCAGAAACATGTTTTAACATGTTCCTAGTGAAATAAATACTAAAAGGCTATGTGGCAGCCAAAGGGAAGTGCCTATTGGTTGAAGACATGAGTGAGTTGACATCCTTTGAAGTTTTAACATGTGTATGAAGTGTTTGGTGGAGATCCCAAAGAGGAGGTGCACACCTCTCCCTTGAGGTGGCGCATTCTCAAAGGGGAATGTCAATCCCAAGTATTGACTCGCCCTTCCTCTACCAACCTTTTGCTAGGTGTCATTCGATTGCTATTTGGCACATGGAGAGAAGTAACAACTCGCCCCACATCTCCTTCCACTTGTCCTCACTCATGAAGTGTGCCCCCCAAATGTGTCACACGATTTTGCCTTGGGATTGTCACCCAAGAAGCTATAAAGAAAGGGCGACCTCTCTTCTCTAAGCTAGTTGGAGCTTGGGAATCATGCCATTGTATTGTTGTTGTTGTTGTATTATTCTAGTTTTGATTGGAATAAAGAAAGGCTTTGGAGGCTACATTGGTGTCTACTTTCATGTGTGGAGCTTCTATGTCTAATGCTCAATTGTGAGGTATAACTTACTTGTGTATTTCTTGCTTATAATTGTTATTGTATGCCCTCTAAGAAGAGCTATCTCCTAATTGGGTAAGATTACAAAAACTTGGTTGTTTAATAATATTAATGCTCATTTGCAATTGATAGCTATAGTTTGCATATTCATTTCAGTCAATGCTCATGCTATTTTAAAGTTTCTTTGTAAGTAGTATCATATGTTTAACAAGCTTTTGGCAAGGGATCTCTAAGTCTTTTGCAGATTATCACACTTGAAGAGAAGGATAGGCATCAGTTGCACTTACCTCACCCTTCAAGATTTCAAGGAGACATAGCCTCTCTTGTGGATCCATCAACAAGACTCCATTTTGCCCAATTTTCCAAGGGTTTCAAAGCACTTTTCTTCTTCTCCTTCTCCATTTCTAAATTTATCAAATTGGGTTACTTTCAATTCATGCAAAGTAAAGTTTTCTATTTTAAAGTAAAATCTTAAAGTTCCCTTTTCTTTTGCATGGTAAGAGCAAGTAAATTAGATCACAAAGCTTAATTCATAAATCTAGCTTGCAATCTATCTTAGTTTCATTTTAAAAGAAATATTTAAAAGCTAAAGATAGTTTCATTTTGTAAAGAGTTTAGAAGTCTTATCTAGGCATCTTTGTAATATTACTTACTGTTTTGGGACAGCAAGTAATATCATAGAGAAAAGGCCTTTTCTTTCTTGTTTTATTTAGCTCTAATTGTTAGTTTTGTGTAGTTTTACTTATTTTGCAGGGTCTTCCAATAGTTTTTTGTGCATTTTTTGCCCCAATTAACTTCTTGTTTTTGCAAGTAGCGTCCTTGGAAGCATACAGAGCGCCCTTGGAAGCGCGCTTCAAAATTTTGAAGCATGCTTCGAAGCATGGAGCTTCCAAAAGACCAGGAAGCATCCAAATTTGCTTTGAAGCATGGTTCCAACAAAGCTTCTTGGACGTAACCGCTCGGATCGAGCTTCAAGGCTTCGAAGCGTTGGAGGGGAAAGTTTCCTGCAACACTGCTTGTAACATGGTTTTCTCTTATCATGCTTGTAGAATTTTCTTGGTTTAATTTTGGTATATGATTTCCTTCACGCAACGATGTTGCTTGGTTGGTCGTGGATCTTCACTTGGAATTTCCAAATATGTTTTTACTTCAACTGGATTGACATCCTCTTCAGCTGTGATGTGGATTGAATCTGTATTTGTTCCTTTTTCCACAACTTGGATTTTTACTCTTGAGGACTTTGATGCTTCCTTTTGGATTTGTTCTAACTTGTTTTCCAACAACCTCTTATCATTCTTAAGCTTATTAATTTGCATCAATAAGTTTTGATTATCATTTTTTAGACATGAATTGTCTTCATTATCTGATTTGTCAATATCTTTAATGTCTGGATTTTCATGTTTCTCTTCTTTTAACTTTCTGATTTGATCTAGTAGCCCTGATTAAGGTTCTTCAAACAAGAATTATCTTCATTTTTTTCTGATAGGTTCTTCTTGAGATCTTGATTCTCTTGTTCCAACTTCTGAACACATTGTTTCCTATCCTTTGACTTCTTGATTTGTGTAAGTAGTTTTGGTTCTAGACTTGGGAAGAACATATTTAGCATGTGGAACAGATTCTAGCCATCATGGAGGACCAATCCTTGTATGCAAAGGAGTCCAAATGTGAATTTGGAATGACAGAGATCCTCTATCCAGGGCACATCATTGGAGTAAAAGGGGTACAGGTACACCAAGAGAAGATCCAAGCCATACTTGATTGGCCCACACCTAACACCCTTACAGAGTTGAGGGGGTTTCTTGGCATTTGTTTCTATTACAGGACATTCGTCAAGGGTTTCTCACAGCTTTGTGCACCTTTGACCGATTTGACAAAAAAAGGGGCCTTCAGATGGAGTTCAGAGGAACGGTTGATATTTGACAAAATGAAAAGCGTAATGAGCACATGCCTAGTTTCAGCTCTACCAGATTTCGGCCAACCCTTCACATTGGAGTGTGATGCCTCTGGCGAGGGCATTGGGGCATTGCTTATGCAGAATAGGCACCCACTTGTCTATGAAAGACGAAAGTTGGGGGGCCCTGAGCTTCTCTACACTATCTATGATAAAGAAATGTTGGCCATTATACATGCATTGGCCAAGTTCAGACAATACTTGGTAGGGGCACGATTTGTAGTGAGATCAGATCACAACAACCTTAAGTACTTTTTGGAACAAAAGGACTTAAATGAGAGGCAGCAGAAGTGGGTTAGCAAAATACAGGCCTATGATTTTGACATTGAGTTTGTCAAGGGGAAGAATAACGTAGTGGCAGATACATTATCTAGAAGGCCATCAATTTATGCTATGACCGATATTTCAGTTGACTAGAAGGCTCACCTCTTGGTAGAATACTCAAAAAACCAGTTTGCATGTCAGTTGATGGATGGACAGATACAGGATGACAACTTCATAATCATAGATGACGTCATCTACTACATAGGCCGAATTTTCTTGGTTCCTGAGTCACCCTTTAAGGCCAAGGTACTGTAAGCATGTCATGATTCACCGGTGGCAGGGCACCAAGGAATTGTCAAAACGTACAGGCAGGTAAGGGAAAGGTTTTCATGGAAAGGTCTCAAAGAAGATGTGATGCGCCACATCAAGGAGTGCACTACTTGCCAGGAAAACAAGGATGAGCACACACATCCAGCAAGACTGTTACAACCTTTACCCATCCCAGAGCACAAATGGGAAAGCATCTCTATGGACTTCATCACAGGATTGCCAAGGGCACAGGGAAAGGATTGTATTTTCGTGGTGGTGGACAGGTTAACTAAATTTGCACACTTCTTCTCCATTTCCACAGACTTCAGTGCAGCACAGGTTGCAAATTTGTTCTTCAGGGAATGTTGTCATCCTAATACACACTTGCAAACGTGAGCTAAGTCCGGCTCACCTAGTGTGTCCTTGGAGGCACAATGCCTAGGTTCACAGCCCACGCTGTCACTTTGACCGGAACCTCTTTTGTCTAGGCTTACTCCTAGGGAAGCCAAGGGGGGTAGTCCCTAGTTTCTAGATTATTTTTAGAGTTAAGTTCTAGGAGTTAGTTTTAATTTGTTAAGGCTTGGGGGGTTCTAACCTAAGATGCACAAGCAACAATGCAAGATGCAAGGGTTGGTATGTTAAGAAAAACCTTTTCCTAGGGCAACTAAGACTAGTGCCTAAGATTGGGCAAGGGGTCAACTAAAGTTAAAGGGGGTTTCTTTACAAGTATGATTACAATATTACTTACAAAAGAATAATTGAATCAAAATAGATACAAGATAGAATTCTATCAAAATAGATACAAGATAGAATTCTAGAGTACAATAAACAAGCTAACGACTTTACTTATTTTTGTGTTTTGTGCAAGATATAAAAGATCAAATCATCATATAATATTTATGAGATCATCATCATCACATCATCAAAGAAGATTAAGCACAAGTATTAAAGATGAAAGACAACCACTTAATTGTTAAACCCACTAAAGTTTTAGAGACTTAGGTCCAAAGTTGAGTTATTAAGCTTTCTAAAGATTATTAAGTTTTATTAATATTTCACCAAAGCCTCCTCCCACACTATCACAAATAACCTGATGCTCACTGGGTGTTGCCACCCTAGCTGCAGGTGTCAGCCCTGAAGAAAGAGTCTTACTAAAGGGACACATCATGTAGCGCCGTGGAGACCGCCCCCTGCCCACACCTTCCTGCTGCCCCTCAATCCCTGGCTTTAGATGGTAGGAACATGGTGAGCCCATAAAATTCCTAAAGAGTCTATTAAGTTATTATATGAATTAGGTAGACTTTTAGAGTGTTTTTAGAGTGTTTTGAGAGTTTTATGACACTTTTAAAGAGGGATTTTGTGACTTGGCCGAAACTCGCTTCAGCCTTAAAGATGTGTTAATTAAGTTAAGAGATTAAGAGCATTAACACATATATATGTGAGAGCAAGTCACCTAGTTGCATAGTTAAATAGCTTTAAAATTAAAGAAATAAAATACAAGGGCAAGAACAACTTGCCAATAAGATGGAAAAGAGAAACAATCACACTTATCTAATGATTAAGAGCATTAAGATATGAGCATTATGAGAGAGAAGAAGAAATTTAAATGCTTGCCTACTTATCAACTTATCAATTAAGTTACTTAGAGCATAAGGTAAATGGCATAAAAGAGATTTAGGCAATAAAGAAGAACACCATCCACTTATTGAAGCAACTACATATTAAGGATTATAGATCTAAGTATGTGAATAAAGATAAAGACTTGAAGAAAACTAAGCATGCAAGAGATCTGGGGTTAAGTTGATTATGAACCCAATAGGCTTAAGATAGATATTAATTATGTGTGGGATCTAGATCTAGAATATTTAGAGCATTAACCATAATTAGATCTTTAACCACAAATTAAAACCTAACCCAACCTTTTGGGGTATTCCTCTCCTGACTAGGTAGGCAATTAATTAGCTTGCTTACTTAGAAAAATATTGAGAAAAGAAAGAGAGACAAGCAAGCAAGAGAGGCAAGCAAGGAAAGAAACAAACAAGCAAACCAAGCAAAACACTAATCCCCACCGTCCTAGGGTTTGGGAGATACCCCTTTATCTCACAAACCCTCACGCCCTAGCTCAAAGAGGCAAAAAAACAAGATCTAAGTAAACCCTATCCAATTCTTGTTGGCTCAAACGGTGGAGGGTCACCACCTTCTCCCACAACTAGGAGCCACTACAAGCAAGAAAAAGAGAGAAGAAATGACAAAAATACTTAGAAATTGAAGAAGGAAGGTTGAGAAATAACTACCCTTTGGGGGTCTTTGAGTGTTGTATGGATGCCTTTGCAGACAAACCCCTCTCAACCAGATCTGAACTCTTCTGCAAAAAACAACAAGGTATCCTTGCTGGAAATGCTACACACAACCAATATAGTGAAGAAAAACTTTTCCTTTTTAGGGCAAAATATTTTCTTTAAGAAAAATTTATAAATTTGGATTAAAATGACCTATCTACTAAGCTATGCTAGCTGAAATATTGATGGAAAGAACATAATATAGAAGAAGTATAAGAGTGAGAAAGGAATGGAGTTTGAGACTGTCTCAAGGGAGCCTTCTTGCTTGAAGTTGTCCCAATGAAACCCTTGAAGCTAAACCTCGTCAAGAGCCTCAGAACAATGATTGGAGTATACAATAGACACAAATATGTTGCATATACTAATAAGATGACATTTCAATCCTATCTAGCATATCAAGATACATAGATCTACAAGCATGTGCATTAATAGATCTACCCAAATAACATTTTACCTAGGATCCAAAGACGCTAATCACCAAACAAAAATCTTAGAACAAGTTTTTACCCTCATGTGTATGGCAAGAAAAAGTGCATGTGCATAACTCTTCCAGTCAATCCTCCAAAGTTTTTATTACTCAAAAAGAGGACCTTGAGAAAACTATCTCCAAAACCCTAAAGAGTAAGAGAATGAAAATGATGAATGAAAGAGAGAGAGAGAGTGAGAACAAGCGAGCATAACTTTAGCTCAAGATATGATGTGTTGGGAGTGAGGAGAGGGATCTATTTATACTTGAGAGGCAAACCTACCCCCATTGATCTTATGCCAAGTGTCCACCACCAAGATAAGATCAGATCCCAAGGCTAGGCACACCATCTAGGGTTTAGATCATAGATCTAGGTGTAGATTGGTGAGGGAGGTGTTGACCGGGAAGCAAAGGGCAGTGGGAGGTCTATGGGATTCGTGCTAGGGAAGGGGCCCCAATAATTAAAAACGAACTTTCCTTGGAGATCCACAAGAGGGGTAATTCTCCTTGGAGGGTGCACCACTTAGGGGAGATCACATGGATCAAGGAAGTGGATGAGTGAGGGAAGCAAGCCAGGGATAAAGCAAAAAGGCAAGTGGGAGGCTAGGAAAAGTATGCCAAGGGATATATTTAGTCTCCCCCTTAATTTTTCATTATTTTTTTCTTTTGAGACTTTCTAGAAGGGAGCCACACCCCTCTAGACAAAGTAACGTTTTTGCTTACTTCACACAAGTGGGGGTGATGTGAGGGTTGGTGCTGTTGTGGGAAAGGTTAGGAAAAAATTCCCACCTCTTCACCATTTTACATCCCTCTAACTCATTATTACAAAATTACATTTTGTTATGCGTTTTGGACTTTAGCAATTAAAATTGTTGTTTTGACTGACTGGACACCCAAGTGGACAAACCCATATAGTATGCTGTCCCACCAAGTTGAAATTTGAAATCCTTAGTCCGTTAATGTAGGTGCTATTCCACTTTACAATAAATACTCCCTATCAAAAGTCCAAGGACATAGTTTTACATTTTTACCAGGCCACTAATTAATTAAATAATTAAAACCTCCAAACGTAGGGAAATTTAATTAAAAATTAATTAATTAAAAAAAGCTAACTTAGGCTCGATGGAATTTCATGAAACTTTCTAAGATGTCTTGCATGGTCATTTACACCATTCTTAAATAGTTATCAAAAAGATAAGCCCACTAGAACGTCATTCACCGCTTTGGAGGAATTATTGTAAGTGTGAGAGAAAAATTCAAGGGAAATCAATAAGGTTGAATGTTAATGCTTGGGCTTGGCTATTATAGATGTTTGTTAGGATAACAATAGCATAATCCAAGATCACCCAGAAATACACAATCACAAGAGACACAAAGATTTATCCTGGAAACCCTCTAGGGAAGAAACCCAAAGAAAACTTCCTTAATATAGATAGCCAATACAATGCTGAGATTCCTTAAACTAATACGAAAGTCTCCTAGATATGTGCCACTCTCTCTCCTTCTCTCCAACAATCAGATCCCAAACTTGTCTCTCAATGAGCAAGCGAGTTGTGTGTCTGGAGTGAGGCGCTAGGACTCCCATTATCTATATTAGGACCTGCACGGTGAAGTGTCTCTTCAATCAAGTGTGGTCAGATTCTTCCCATTGGGTGGTTATAACCACCTTAATTACATTCTCGGGCCTCTTTAATATCCGGTCAAAAATTTCACTTCTTATTCTGCCTATTATATTTAACATTTGACCAATCCGCAAAATGGATTTGGTCTCTATTACACACGACAAGATCAATCCACAAATGGGTATTGATCCAATGAATAATATATCAAATAATAATAAGAATACTTTGTCGCTACATTACTTCAACACTAAAAGCCCAATTGATAACCCCAGGATAAAAATCCTCTGAAAGGAACCCTCCCAATGAACCGATCCTATAACTCCATCTAGACATGACTCTGCACTCTATTACATTATTGACCTACCTAGGGTGCGGAAATTCAGTTACAAAGAAGTGTTGGGGCCAAACATGCCCTCAGAACCAAAGTCTCAACAAATTTATATCCGATGATGTATCTCTTCATGGCACATGGAGCTGGACCACCTATGTTGGAGAGGGAGTCAACATCCGGCTCATTATTGGGGACGTGGTGGCTCGATATTCTCTACTTGAGATCTAAGAGTTATTATGAGAATCCAAAGAAATACAAAACAGAGTGCCTCACAATAACCAACATAAGAATATACATATATACATACGGAAACAAATGAATGAATGCTATATACAACGTTTACAAAATGAAATGACTAAAGTATAACATCCATATTTTACAACAAATGAAATCTATAGCACAGAAAACAAAGTTGGCACATATTGACATAATAAATTGAAATAATACAAAATTAAAAATACAAATAAGGGCGAGATAATGCTTACAACCAATCTATGCAATGGGTGAAATGATGTTGCATGTGTCTGAAACATCCTAGTCCAATATGACTCATAGAATATCCCTTCCCAATTTTTATCAACTTGTAACTTTTTGTGCGGAAGAACCATCCAAACTTCATGCTCCTTCCTTCCTTCAACCAAACACCGGAATATGACAAGCCATAAACTTTTGAATACTTTGTTGCTCATGACTATCAAGGTGGAGGCCAACCAATACTCATAATGATATGACATCGTTAAACCTAAGTTGCCTTCCATTTCCACATAATTCTCGCATTAACTCATCTTCCTCGGGTTGAGAGGTTGAAAAGAACATACCACAGGAACCAATTACATCAGTTTTTTCTTCAAGATTTTCAAAGTTACCCTTCAAAAGATTGGTTCCTCGGGGAGGAGGGTGGGGACTTGAATCATCTAGGATCAACATTTTCAAACCTCGTCTTTATTTCCTCAAGATGAATGATTAGCTCATCCATGGATTCATCCAGAATTTCCCAATGAACTCCCTCATCTTTTTCATTGTCAAGCTCAAGTTCATGGGTCCTGGATATTCCATATATGTTTCTTCTACAAGCACAGCCTCCATACTGCACTTGTTTGTTCAAAGCTTCAAATTGTTTGGCAGGGGCCAACTGGATGTTTATAATAATTTCTTTAAGGTCCCTACTGAGATCTGGTGGAGAATCAACCTCTATGTCTGAATTAGTTGTTTTAATATTTAGAAGATTCTTCCTCATCCATTTTTCCATAAAAATCATCAACCAATTCATCGTGAAATCCCATCCCGATCATGCCCAAACATTTTAAGAAGGCATGCAACAAATCCTCTATGTTCTTAAATGTGTTATCAGGTGAGTCATAAAACCAATAACTTGCCCGTTCACCAACAAGAGTCATGACAAACAATTGCATTAGAACATCCTCATAAATAGGTGGACCACACCACTCACTGACAAACCTACCAAAAGCTGCGACATGAATCTCAGCAAGAGCATGATCAAATTCAGGAATGTTGTCAATAACATCTTCAGATATATCATGAGGGTAACCAACTATTCTTGAGAAGTCAATAGGACTATAAGGATCATCCATTTCTACTTAAATAAAAGTCTAAAGAAAAGAATCGGGACCCAAAAGATTACTAAGGATCCGATGAGAAGGGAAACCATCAACTTCATCCAAAAAATTCAAGTTCAAGGATGAAGCAAAAACAAGTCGCGGAGTTCCTTTCCCTCAAGAATACTTTGTCAAATTATTTTAAAGTGGAATCGCCAGATGACCAAATTTATTCTAGACAAACAAGAGCATCAAACAAAGCAACAACAAGAAGGAAAACCAAAGTTAATTTATTAATTTGGAACAAGGATTGATATAAGTGAGTGCTTCTCCTCCAAGAATTTAGAGCAGCCCACAAGGATTCCTCCTTGCAATATACTTGATAAACTTGTTCAATGGAGTCGCCACTCTGGTGCTAAAGCAAACAAAAACAACCCATGCAAGTTCAAAGAATTATTAGTTCTTAAAAAAAAAAAATTAAGTCGCTTTGACCAAGGATGTCGACTTATCCCCAAAGAACTGTCAAAGATGTTGTCGTCCTAATACACACTTTTGCAAACGCGAGCTAATTCACTTTCATTTAGTGTGGTCCTTGGAGGCATTAAATGCCTAGGTTCACGTTCACACCGCCACTTTGACCGAACCTCTTCGTTTGGCTACTCCTGTGGGAAGCTATAAGTAGTCCTTAGTTTTTAGATTAGTTTTAGAATTAAGTTCTAGGGAGTTAGTTTCAATTTATTAAGGCCGGAGGTTCTAACCTAAGATGCACAAACAAGAATGCAAGATGCAAGGGTTGGTATGTTAAGCAAAGACCTTTTCCTAGGAAACTAAGACTAGTGCCTAACACAGTAAGGTCAACTAAAGTTAAAAGGGGTAATGTTTGACTCCATAGCAATCTTACCACCCTTTGACCCATGGGCAAACCCCAAATAATCAACAAGCGGTGGAAGGCTACCCCGTAGTTTCGCGTAGTGTGGCAACATAAGGCATGGGTTGGGTGGCTACACCTGGGGGAATATTGTTGCTGGATCCACTTATCATATGTCCATTGGTATGACTCAATTCAGGGCCTTGTAAAGTTCTGACCCTCTCTCCTTTGTAGAGATTACCTTTGGTGATAGCAAAGTTTCTATGGCACAGGATTGGGTGCAGCAGAAATGTGGACATACTCGTAGAACTAAAGATCACCTACAAAGCATAATAATCGAAAAAGGTCCAAAGTGACAAGAACATGGTAGAGCTGCATTTGAGGTTGGTGACTGGTTCACTTAAGCCTCCAATCGCATGTAAACAGCTTCATCAAGAGAAGTGGGATTTAAAAAAGCTCCAACCCAATTCTTTGGGCCCTGTGGTCATCGTAAAAGTAGGGGTTGCGGCTTATGAGCTTGATCTTCCACTGTGGTTGTAAATACACAACGCTTTCCATGTGTCATGCTTGAAGAGGGCCATCGGCAAGCACATCACTCCCATTGAGGAACTACCCCTTTTGGATGAGGAGGGGCAATTGGTACTGGTGCTAGAGGAGGTACTTGAGGTTCGAGAGAAGAATATAAGGAGGAGAAGCATCATGAATACTTAGTCAAATGGAAGGACTTGCCTATTGAGGATGCTAAGTGGGAGAGTGAACAGGTGATAAAGGAGACAGGTTCAGAATTGCTCGTGGGCAAGCAATTTCAAGCAGGGGAGACTATAATGTCCCCCACCTCTTGATGAAGAGGATTGAGAAGACTTAGTATTCTAGTCACCCCCACTAGACTATGGTCTCATGCAACAAGGGGAAAAAGTCAACTAGACTCAAAGGTTAAAATATTGAGTTACTTGAAAGGTAAAAGCAACTCACCTAAGAATTAATAGAACACTTTGAGGTTGAGCTAGGGAGCTGAACCCAAGGGTTAACTAACTCAACAGAGAAATAGAATGGAGGTATAAAGGAAAGTCTAGGGCGCACCTCTCACTCATCTAGGATTATTATTGCAAATTGCTTTTGGGCTCTTGAGCACAAAGTTTTTAGGGTTTTGAGAATACAAAACCCTAGAGGACACCGATGGTGAAAGATTCCACCTTATCTTGTTCCAAGCTTGGTGACGGGATGAAATACTCCACCCACACCATCTCTATATAGCAGCCATGTGTATCATCATCATCCGCATTAGCTACATGTGTGCCCGCACCTTTAAGTTTTCAGCAAGAGGGCACAACATTCCTTGAAGGAAGTTCGATCCAAGAGGACAAGTGTGGCTTTTGGACATTCTAGCACTTGGCTTTTTCTTGTGGGGCCTTGTTCATCAGTTCTAGTGTAGTTTGAGAGAGTTATTCTTGCTAGATGATTTCCTAGAGCATTGGTACAACTTGGAGAGAAGGAGTATGCCATTGAGATTTAGATCTAGTCAGCTTGGAGGAGTTACACTTCAGATCTCTCTCATTGAGACTTCACCGAGGTTTCCATGGCTTTGATCTATCATCCCTGAGAGTTTCACATGTTAATGTTTAAGCCATTATTATAGTTCTTCTTTGCATTTCACTAGATAACAATAGCATAAGATAGGATCACTGAGAAATACACAATCACAAGAGACACATCATTTATCCTGGGAAACCCTCATGGGGGAGAAAACCCAGCAAAACTTCCTTATTATAGATAGCCAATACAACGCCAAGAGATAACTCAAACAAATATAGAAAGTCCTCTCCCAAGGATGCACCTTTCTCTCTCTCTCTCTCTTCTCCAACTGCAGCTCTGAAACTTGTCTCTCAATGAACAAGTGAGTGTGTATCTAAGTGAGGCGCTAGCCTCCTTATTTATACAAGACTAGCACGTGTGGGAGTGTCCTTTCACTGGCAGGGTCGACTTCTTCTTCTGGGTGGTTATAACCACCTTTATTATATTCCAGGGCCTCTTTGATATTCTGGGGTCGACTTCTTCTTCTGCCTATTACAATTATATTTTGACCAATCCGCAAAAGGGGATTTGGTCATTTTACAATAGCCGACATGATCAATCCACAATGGGGATTGATCCAATGAATAATATATCAAATAATAATAAGAATACACTTTGCAGTTACATTATTTCAACATCACAGTGATTGGAGGCCTCCTTCAACAGGGTCGAAATATTAGGGTTTGACAGTATTCAGGAGGGCGCAATTTTACTTGAGGATTCAGCATTTGGAGTAGCAAACTTGAACATTTCGTCTTGAGGCTTTAGGAGGGTTTCCTCCTTGCCCTGATCTATCATTTTGTAGAGTTTGGTGCCATTTGGAGGCTTTCCGCAGCTGGGCCAAAATATTGGATATTCACAACTATTCAGGAGGGCGTACCTTTTGCCAGGGGGGTTTGGACTTGACCCTGGTTCTTCTTGGATTGATCTTAATCTTGTATTTATCCTTTGGAGGCTTACATCTTCTTATTGGGAGCATTTTGTAGCAGCTCATATCTTATATTTGGATCTATCTGATGTTATTCTAGATCTACATCCTTATTGTATCAGGTTCTTGCTTATTATATTAATAAAGGTTAGATCTATGTTGTTTGGTTCCATATCTGGTATTGCTTATCATATCTTGTATTTCCATCGTTATATCTTCAGATCTATGCTTGTTAATTGAATCTATAAACCCTAAGACATAACTCAAGAAGTAAACCTGCAAGCAAACACACATACATCAGTTAAACAGTGAGCAGTTAGTGTTCCAAGCGAAAAAAATTGGCTTGGGAACATTACAGTGGTATCAGAGCTTTGATCCTCCCATCCTGTGAGGATTAGCACATGCAGAAGTTCAGTGGCATTTATATGGGCAAAAGAAGGAAACAGACAGGTGAGGCAGAGGCCAAAATGGAAGGATCATGTGAGGACAATGAGCCACAAATGCTAGCAGGAATCGCTAGGGAGTTACAACATTCCATAGAGGTGTCACAAAGTAGCCTTGTACATCACTTGCAGCAAAACCAGGAGGCAACATGTAGGGGACAGGCCGAGATGATAGAGACCTTGAGAAAGGTAAGTGACAGCCAGGAGATGATACACGGCTTTTGATGGAGATGACTCATGGAAGAAAGGGTCCAGAAACTTATGCCCACAGAGAAGCTAGTGGATCTCATGGAGGGTATAAACATCAGTAGGAGCATGTTCCCTATTATCATACTGAAGGGCAGAGCCGTGGAGGAGGTGCACCACAGGGACAGACACATAGCAAGACGACCCATAGTCCCTATGTACCTTCGTTCTTGGATGAACAGACACAGCCAAACCACCAAGACGAATTTGAGGACAATTTTGATCAGTATGTCAGGGAGTATAACTCACTATGCATACCAATCCAGAGGCAAATTACATTGGATCAATATTGTGGATTTAAACTCAGAGGCAAAACCAAGTCGTACCACAGGAACAATTATGAGCTAGAGCGCAAAGCTGGAAAAATGGAGATCCCCTGTTTTGATGGATCGACCAAGATGACTGCACAGGCTTGGGTGCAAAAGCTTGATACTTACCTGCAGCTTAACCCCATGAGAGAGATGGATGCCATTAAGTTTGCCACCATGTACTTGGAGGGCAAAGCTCGTGACTGGTGGTACCATGGGTTATCTACACTTGGCCACAATTAGATAGTGGCTTACCCAGAGTTTACACAGAGACTTATTGACAGGTTTGACCAGGGGGATCCAGAGCTACATTTCAGGGAACTCACCCAACTCAGGCAGACGGGATCACCAGAGGTATATATTGAGGAGTTTCAAAGGTTAGCAGTCATGGTGCAGGATGTGTCTCAATCAAGACTCATGATACTTTTCATAGAAGGATTGATGGAGCCCTTAAAGGGTTGGGTTAAGGCCTTCAAGCCTACCAACTTGCAGGATGCTATATGGAGGACGAGAGATCTAGGCCCAACCGAGAAATCTAAGTTCATTCCTAGACCACCTCTAAACACCGAAGGAAGAGACCAAAGACCTCCTATGAATCAAGGAGGAAGAGACCCTAGGGGGTTTGACAAGGGAAGAGGTAGGATGGATGAGAACACAAGAAGGGAACTAAGGAGAAAGCAACTATGCTATACATGCAAAGAACCTTGGGATCCATCCCACAAGTGCATGGGCAGAGGCAAGGTCCACTACATTGAGGTTACTTCAGACAATGAAGAGGATGAAGATTTCGGCCACCTACAGAATATAGAAGCAGACACCACCGAAACTGTTGAAGAAGAAAGTCCAGGTCACGGCATGACAACAAAGGAGAAGGCTACATTGGCATCCATTAGTGGGGTACCCAAGTATAACACCTTCAAGATGAGAGGGGTATTGCAGGGACAGAAAGTTTCGGTTCTCATTGATGGGGGTGTTTCTCACAATTTCATTAACTCAGCACTACTACAAAGGAGGCACATACCCACAGTTGAATTTGAAGGATTCAAGGTGGAGGTAACAGGAGGAAGCACCATGCCCTGTAACAGGTATATTCCAGGGATGAAGCTTACACTGGGTAGACATGACTTAGCACAGGACTTCTATGTGATGGACCTCCCCGATACAAAGTTCAAACATCATCCTTGGAGTTCAGTGGCTTAGTACATTGGGACCAATCACCACCAACTACAAAACAATGGAGATGTCTTTCACAGAAAAAAGTGGGAAAAAGGTAGTTCTCAGGGGCATGTCTGGAAACACAACCAGAATGGTTACAACAAAGCGCATGGAGGCCATTTTCAGAAGAGAGGACATTGTATATGATGTTGAATGTAGGATTTCAGTACGTGTGGACAAGAAGGGCAAGGTTCACTATGCACCAAAGATTCAAAGAATCATTGACAAACATAGCAAGGTGTTTGGACCCATTCCACCGGGGGCACCTCCAGATACGGGGTTTGAGCATATCATTGAGCTAGACGAGGGAGCTAAGCCAGTCCTCACCACACCCTATAGACACCCAAAGAAGTACAAAGACGAGATAGAGAAGGCTATCAAAGAACTGTTAGACATGGGTCATATTAGACCGAGTTCCAATCCTTTTGCATCCTCAGTGGTACTATTAAAGAAGAAGGATGGAACCATGCGCATGTGCATTGATTACAGGGCACTGAACAAGAAAACAATTAAGAAAAAGTACCCCATTCTGAGGATTGATGAGTTATTGGATGAGCTTCATGGGGTTGTTTACTTCACCAAGATTGACTTGCGCTCTGGCTATCAACAGATCAAAATGAGGGAGCAGGACGTCCCCAAGACTGCCTTCAGATGTCACTACGGCCACTATTAATTCCTGGTGATGCCATTTGGATTGACTAATGCGCCAGCCACATTTCAATATTGCATGAATCATGTATTCAACAAGCAGTTCAGGAAGCACCTCCTAGTGTTTTTTGTTGACTTATTGATCTATAGAAGGACTTGGGAAGAACATATTCATCATGTGGAACAGATTCTAGCCATCATGGAGGACCAATCCTTGTATGCAAAGGAGTCCAAATGTGAATTTGGAATGACAAAGGTCCTCTATCTGGGGCACATCATTGCAGTAAAAGGGGTACAGGTACACCAAGAGAAGATCCAAGCTATACTTAATTGGCCCACACCTAAGACCCTTACAGAGTTGAGGGGGTTTCTTGGCATTTGTTTCTATTACAGGAGATTCGTCAAGGGTTTCTCACAGCTTTGTGCACCCTTGACCGATTTGACCAAGAAAGGGGCCTTCAGATGGAGTTTAGAGGCACAGTTGACATTTGACGAAATGAAAAGGGTAATGAGCACATGCCCAGTTTTAGCTCTACCAGATTTCAGCCAACCCTTCACATTGGAGTGTGATGCCTCCGGAGAGGGCATTGGGGCAATGCTTATGCAAAATAGGCACCTACTTGTCTATGAAAGCCGAAAGTTGAGGGGCCCTGAGCTTCTCTACACTATCTATGATAAAGAAATGTTGGCCATTATGCATGCATTGTCCAAGTTCAGATAATACTTGGTAGGGGCAAGATTTGTAGTGAGATCAGATCACAACAGCCTTAAGTACTTTTTGGAACAAAAGGACTTAAATGAGAGGCAGCAGAAGTGGGTTGGCAAAATACAGGCCTATGATTTTGACATTGAGTTTGTCAAGGGGAAGAATAACGTAGTGGCAGATGCATTCTCTAGAAGGCCATCAGTTTATGCTATGACCGATATTTCAATTGACTAGAAGGCTCACCTCTTGGTAGAATACTCAAAAAGCCAGTTTGCATGTCAGTTGATGGATGGACAGATACAGGTTGACAACTTCATAATCATAGATGACGTCATCTACTACAAGGGTCGAATTTTCTTGGTTCTTGAGTCACCCTTTAAGGCCAAGGTACTGCAAGCATGTCATGGTTCACTGATGGCAGGGCACCAAGGAATTGTCAAAACGTACAGGCAGGTAAGGGAAAGGTTTTCATGGAAAGGTCTCAAAGAAGATGTGATGTGCCACATCAAGGAGTGCACTACTTGCCAGGAAAACAAGGATGAGCACACACATCCAGCAGGACTGTTACAACCTTTACCCATCCCAGAGCACAAATGGGAAAGCATCTCTATGGACTTCATCACAGGATTGCCAAGGGCACAAGGAAAGGATTGTATTTTCGTGGTGGTGGACAGGTTAACTAAATTTGCACACTTCTTCTCCATTTCCACAGACTTCAGTGCAGCACAGGTTGCAAATTTCTTCTTCAGGGAGATCTTCAGACGACATGGTTTACCCAAGACCATTGTTAGTGACAGGAATAACTGATTTATGAGAACCTTTTGGTAGGAATTATTCAGGTTGGTTGGTAAAGCCTTGAACCCTAGCACCAGTTACCACCCTCAAATTGATGGGCAAACCGAAATAGTCAACAAGTGGGTCGAAGGCTACCTCAGAAATTATGTAGCAAGGCAACAGAAGGCATGGGTTAGGTGGCTACACCTGGGGGAATATTGTTACAACACCATTTATCATATGTCCATTGGTATGACTCCATTCAAGGCCTTGTACAGTTATGACCCTCTCTCCTTTGTAGAGATTGCCTTTGGTGATAGCAAAGTTCCTATGGCACAGTATTGGGTGCAGCAGAGTCAGGACATACTCAGAGAACTAAAGGATCACCTGCAAAGAGCAGAGAATCAGCAAAAGGTCCAGGCAGACAAGAACAGGGTAGAGCATACATTTGAGGTTGGTGACCTGGTCTAATTAAGGCTCCAACCATACAGACAGGGTTCGATCAAGAGAAGTAGAGCAGAAAAGCTCCAACCCCGATTCTTTGGGCCCTACAGGGTCAATAGAAAAGTAGGGGCCGTGGATTATGAGCTTGATCTTCCACGGGGCAGTAAGATACACAATGTTTTACATTTGTCATGCTTGAAGAGGGCCATAGGCCAACACATCATTCCACTTGAGGCACTGCCACCCTTAGATGAGGAAGGGCAATTGGTACTGGTGCTAGAGGAGGTACTGGACGTTCGGGAGAAGAATCTAAGGAGGAGGAGCATCAAGGAATACTTAGTCAAATGGAAGGACTTGCCTATTGAGGATGCTACTTGGGAGAGTGAACAGGTGATACAGGAGACAGGTGCAGAATTGCTTG
>SNQJ01S0074886.1:0-26639 GCA_010110895.2 Picea sitchensis
TAGGCATTGTGCCTCCAAGGACACACTAAGTGAGTTGGACTTAGCTCACGTTTGCAAGTGTGTATTAGGACGGCAACATCTTTGGCGCCGTTGCCGGGGATAAGTCTATCCTTGGTCAAAACGACTTAACTCAATTTTTTAAGAACTAAGTAATAAAAAACTTTAGTCCCTTAAAATTATTTGAGCTTTTATTGGTGGATTTGTGTGTTTCCTTTCCAAGTGGCGACTCCATTGAAAAAATCAGTCAGGAAGTATACTATTAGGAGCACTGCACAAGGATTGATTTATTCTTTTCCCGAACCTGAAAAGGTTTATAGGAGGCTAAATTGCCTTGGTCCTAGAAGGCTACTACTTGACAATCTTGGGGAAGAGGCACTCACTGATATCCAATACTTGTTCCAAAACAATAATCAACCAACTGTTAATAATCCCACTATTAATCCTAACTTAACCATGAGTATCTTTTTGAGACCTTTGAACTTTGCAGCAATCCAAGGTGCCCCTCATGCAGTTCCTGATAGGGCCATTGATAAGTTACCTACTTTTCAGGGGAACAATGCTATAAGTGTCAAGTCCCACATTCTCAACTTTCAGATGTGTGTGCAAAAGTATTGTGGGGATCATGATCATGAAGATGTAAAGATGACTTTGTTTGTATATTCTCTTAAAGGTGATGCTGCTGAATGGTTCACTGATTTTTCCGCAGCTAAGTTTATCACCCTTGATGAAATATTGAATGAGTTTAGGAAGAGATGGGGTGATCAAAAAGAACACAGATTTCAACTTGCTGCTCTTACCACTAGTCAGAAAAAAAGAAAACGAAACGGTGGTTGAATTTAACACTAAGTTTAATAGCTTGGTGAAAATCCTTCATAGAGATATTAAGCCTTCTGATGCAGCCATTTTGATTTATTATATTGAGGCATTTGAAAGTGAAATGAGGTACACCTTAAGGGATAAAGATCCTCAAACTTTAGAAGCAGCACAAAATGTAGCTATGAGGGTTGAACAAAATTTGCTTGAGGCTAGGAAGTCTAACATTCCTAGTTTTACAAGGGGTTCCTCTTCAAAGGTTAATGATGAGAAGAAGAAAGAATCAAGGGGTCAAGAATCATCAAGTGATGGGATTAAGGAATTGACTCAATTAATCAAGCAAATGGAAATTAATCATGCTAATCAATTGAAGGAACATGTTAGTCAGATGAATGCCATGCAAAATCGATTGATAGTCATGGAAAGGGGCCAAGCTAGTAGGCCCCACATAGGCCAAATGATAAGTGGCCAAGAAGACCTCCCCACAATGATCAAAGGCCACCTAATCCTTTTGAATCCACCAACTTGGTAGAACATCAAGCTATACCTTATTGTAGACCTTGTGGTGAGTTTCATGAGGAAGCTACTTGTCCAGTTTTTCTTGAAGATTGTTATAGTGACTATGGAAATGAACAGATAAATATGTGTGGCAGAAACTATTATGGGGGGATGTATGATTGGATGAATGTTAATGATCATGGGAGTAATGGAAACTTCGTGAGTGGTAATGTTGATAGAGCAACAGAAAAGTATGGGCCTAAGCCCACACCCCAACAAATTGCAGAAATGGCTAAGTATAAAGGCATTACATACCAAAGGAATGGAAATAAAGGAAATGATAAAGGTCAAACTAGTATTCCCAAGGTATCTCCAAGTTTTCCTAAGTCTAGTGTACCTATTCATGTGGATTTGAATATTGACTTAGGAGGTTGGTTGAATAATGCAAAGATTTTGGTACCAGTATCAGAAATTATGAAGATCCCTTCTCAAAGGGAAAAGCTACTTAAAGCCATGAATGAACCCCCTAAAAGTGTTATACCGAAACAACCTCAAATCCATGAATGAACCCCCTAAAAGTGTTATACCAAAAAAACCAGTTGTGGCCTACTAGGATGCACCAATAATTTTGCAGAATTGGGATATAACTAATGAGAAGAATTTGCCTTTCTACCTCTCTCTACTAGTAAATGACAAAGTGTTACACAATTGCATGTTAGATTCAGGAGCAACCTCTAATGTTATGACTAAGAAAGTATGACTGGAACAACTGAACTCAGGACTTCTAGACCCTACTACAACATTTGTTCTTTGGATAGTCAAACCATTGAAGCATTTGGGTTGATTAAGGGTTTGAAAGTATACTTAAAGGCATTTCCAAACATTATGATTGAAATGACATTGCACTGATGTTCCCATATCTGGGGAACATTGCGAACAGAAAGGCACTGGTAGATTTGGGGGTAGCATACAAATGGATTTATCTTCTTCCACCCTCCCCACTCCAGATGGAGGCACCTTCAAGTTGGATAGGGAAGTGTAAAGAAAGAAGCCGGTCAAGCGTGGAAGACCCCACATTCCACATGAATTAGCATATGATGATGAGGGTATTGGTAATTATGACATTTTGTCTAACTCAATTGAGCCCCTAGAAGACAAAGTCCAAGATGTAATAAGCCAGATAAAGCACATGAACTTGATGGTGCTTTTTCTAGATTGGGAAAAAGGTGCTGGAATTGTGCCAAGATCCAAAATGGCAGCGTCTAAGTTTGCCTATAGATTGGAGTTTGATGCAACTAATAATGTATTGAACATGAGGCCTTGCCTCATTTCAGAACCTAAAGATAGGGTGTTAAAATGTCTAACATCAAGAGGGATTCACACTCTGGTAATCCAACATCAACCAAAAGAATAAATTTGCCTGCAAGTCCAAAAATTAAGAGGCTATAAGAATGCAATCTAGGCTATGATTGATGATATAGATGTTTTAGATCTTATTGTTATTCCTATATAACAGAATCAGCCATGCATTTAACTCAAAGAGCCAACACTCGCCAGCTAGCTCTGATTGATGAAAAAAATTTATGGAAGTAATTTCGCACTCAGCCTCGATAACATGCAAAATCATTGGCAGTTTTGAGGATGTCAAACGTGTTATAAAATTTTTGACTCATATGCATGAATTTTCTAATTTTAAGTATCGATACAATAAGGGAGGAATGTAATTATACTAGAAATGTTGATAAGGCAAAAACACCTCCTAGGTGAATTGTGTCCTTAGAAAGGGATTTTGATAAACTAGACGGTCACAAGAAAAGGGAAGGATCAAAGAAAGAATTATGTGATCACCCAGAGGTTAACATTGGAAATATTGAAGAACCTAGGATGGCAAAGATTGGAAATACCACCCCTATAGAAGAAAGGAATGAAATTGTTAAATTATTGAAATAATATAGGGACGTTTTGGCTTTCACCTGGGCTATGATGAGCCTCAAGGTCTATACGAAGATGTGATTCAAAGCATGTGATTCCTCTTAAGTAAGAAACCAATCCCTTTAGACAAAAATTGAGGCAAATAAACTCCAAGTTAGCTCCTTTGGTACAAAAGGAGTTTTCATAAAATTTTATAGGAAGGGTGAATCATTGCTCAAACTAGACATTCTTCATGGTGCTCAAATCCGTTGTTTCTAGGAAGAGAATGGAAAGATCAAAATTTGTATTGACTTCAGAATTTGAACAAGTCTTGCACAAAGGACTAATTACCCCCTTCCTAAGATGGAAACTTTACTTCAAGGTAACAAGATCAAGAATGATTTCCATGCTTGATGGGTTTTCAAAGTTATAATAAGATCAGACTTAAGGCTGAAGATAGACATAAAACAACTTTTACTACATGGAGAACTTTTGAATATCTTAGGATGCCATTTAGATTATCAAATGCAGTTACTTTTCAAAGGGCTGTGGATTATGCCTTTAGAGGGATAATTGGAAAAAAATTAATTGAAATATATCGAGACTTGGTATAGTATTTTCTAAGGATGGAAAACTCATATTAACCATCTTAGGCAAGTTTTGATAGGTGTAGAGAGTTTGGAATTTTCTAAATCTTGCTAAGTTAATCTTTTGGGTGATCAAGGAAAATTGTTAAATACATAATTTCTTGAAAAGATGGGTCAATTTAGAATTCGCAGAGAATTGAAGCTATTAGCAAGGTACCTTTGCCTGTATCAAAGAAAGCTCTATAATCCTTCTTAGGACAAACTAACTTTTTCCATATAGGTTAAATCCTAACTATGATGATATTATGAAACCTTTATATAAACTACTCTAAGAAGGATGTTAAGTTTGAATGGAATGAGGAAAGAAAACAAGCCTTTGAAGCTATTAAGATTTTACATGTGAGTTTTCCTCGCCCCATTAGCCCAGACATAATAAGGATTTTTGATTTTTTCTTTTGCTTCTGAATATACCATTGCTGGTGTGTTGCTTTAGAAAAATGATCAATGCCATGAGCAACCCATTGCCTATATGATTCGGGCCTTGCGTAACTGGTAGAGTTAAGTATCCCATGTTTGAGAAACATGCTTATGCTTTAGTAAAATCACTCAAACATTTCATAGTTTCTCTTTACTCCAGCATTCTAAAAATGATTGCCATGCCCTAGTCCCTAGCCATGATGTTTTATCACAAGTGGGAAGGATTAGGCCTCAAGAGGTAGATGAACTGCCAAGATCCAAGAGCATGATCTGGGAACCTGTACCACAAAGCCGATTGGCCATACCGCTGCCTGGCTAAAATGTTAACAGAGGCAATGAGATTTAAGTACATTTGCTAGATTAATAATGAAGAATATCCTCCTAACTTGTTAAATCTCTAGAATGGCAATAATGCATATCATCTTTTATCTCAAGAACTGACTTGTCCAAAACCATCCAGTAAACAACACAAGAAAAGGACTCATAAGCTTAAAAGTTGCTAAGTATGTTCTTACTAGATATGGGTTAGGATGGAGGAATCTTGATGGGTTATCCTTAGATGTGTGGATGATGTGGAGTCAAAGAAACTAGTGGATGAATTCCATGGGGATTTTGTGGTGGACATTTTGGTCGCTAAAACTACTACCCACAAGATCCTTAGAGTAGGACATTATTGGCCCACAATATTTTCATATGTGCATCAGTTTGTTCGGAAAGGTGAGCCATGTCATCTTTCTCATAGGAAAGCAAAAGTTAGTAAAGACTTTGCAAACTGGGGCTTAGGTTGTTGAAGCACCTTTTCAATGGTGGGGTTTGGACTTTATTGGAAAGTTTAGTGATAATTAAAGTAATGGGTATTCATGGGTTATCAAAAAATGTGACATTTGTAAAATGGTTGGAAGCCATTCCTACCAAGTCAACAACCTAAAAAGGTTGTGATGAATTTCCTAGAAGACAAGATTATAACTAGATTTGGGGTCCCATCAAAGATAGTAACAAGATAATATCATGACCTTTTGTTTAGCTGAGATGTCTTCCTTTTATTTCAAATATGGTATTTTCTTATCACATGCATCGACACTATCCCCAAGGAAATGGTAAGGCAAAATCAAGTAACAAAACTTAATGACCATAGTGAAGAAAAATAATTGGTGGGAATAAGAAATCTTGGGATAGTGTAAAATTAAACATGCATTATAAGCATGTAATAACAAATAAAGAAGCAACTGGGAAGATTCCCTTTGAGTTAGTATATGGATTGAAGATAGGTTTCCAAGACACCTTTAGACTTCCTACGACGGGTTAGTTGAATATTATTCTACGATCGATGCGCCTGTAATGTGGTCAATCGTGTCATTGAGTTAGATAAAATTAGACGAAATGCTTATGATCAGACTTGCAAAATCAGAGCAAAGTAAAGAAATATTTTGACAAATTAGCTAAAGTAAAGGACTTCATGATTGGGGACACATTTTTTCTATGGGAGAAAGGCAGAGAGAAACCAAAGAAACATGGGGAAATTTGACATCTTATGGTTGGGTCCATATTTGATAAGAGAAATAACAGGGACTAATTATTTTCATCTCATCCATTTAGATGGTGGAGCCTATATCAATATTCCAAGGAATTGGCAACAACTCAAACTCTTCTACAAATTATGGGCAACTTGGTGTCCAAAGGGATGAATCTCTTGCAACGATTCTATCCCTTTTCCTTTGCATTTTCAATTTTGCATTATTTCATTTATAAATGTTGAAATGTACTTAGAATTGTTTCAATCACAGATCCACCTAGTAAATCATTATGCTGCACCTAGATACTCTCAACATGCAGACAAGCCAGTACAGCATCGATTCTATCTTTTATCATGCATGAACATGTACCAACAAGCCAATTTATGGTGTTCACTTCTGAGCACTTTTACTTTGTAGATGCCGGATTGCATGCTCTCCACCTCCTTTGAGTAGATCGATCACACATCCCCATGTGGAGACAGATGTTGATCGCCTATTCAGATAGGGGGTCAACTCATGTGCCATAAAGCTTGCATCAATGCATGCAAATATGTTGAAGGCAAGCATTGGTTCTACTTGGGCATTTTATGCTCCAACACAAAATTTTGTAAACTAAATTTCCACTCGCTATACACAATGCACAAGTCTGCATGGATCATAGTTAGTTAGGTCAGGCACCTTGGGATGTTTTCATTAATAGAGTTCTTTTAACTGAGGGTTTTTTATCCTCGTGTTGTCAATTGGGCTTTTCAGCCTGTTGATTTTCCATGAGTTTTTCCCACACACATGCAATAATTCCTCCAAAGTAAGGAACAAATTCCAATGGTCTCATCCCTAAGTAGCCATTCCTTAGATTGATGTAAAATGACCATGCCAATCATCAATGTAGAAATTTTCTCGAATTCTCATTTCCATTCAGATATTAGGTTTTTTAATTACTCAAATTTAATTAATTTTCCTAAGGTTGGAATTTTAATTATTTAATTAATTAAATGTTTTGAGCAATAATTGTAAAACTGGATCCTTTTGGGTTTCTTTGGATAGGGCATGTGTTTGTGCTCAAAAATAAAATGGGATGGCACCCCTCACACCCATGGACCAAGTTTTCCAACTCACTGACAAAAGCTTGCTATGCATTTTTTTCCAACTTTGAGTTGCAAGTCACTAAAAGATCAATTTGATTCCTCGGCCATTTTTGTAATTTTGTAAAAAGAGTTAATGGGTTAGTTTGAAAGTGGAAAAGAGCAATATTAGACTTTACCTAACCCTCCCAACATTTTCTCCAACCTATTCTAACCCCTTTACCACCTTCTACACTCAAATCATGGCCCCCTAGGGTGATTGACGTTTTCCTTGGTGGAGGTTGTTGTGACTTATTTGGGGCCCTCTCATAAGTTATGAATCCCTTTGACCCCCACACCACCCCCTAGGATGATCCCACTCCTTGTTTCTCATTAATCCCTCCATTCCTTCTTCATTTTCACTCTTTTTTTTTCCCCCAGAGGAGTTAATGCTCTCCTTCTAGAAACTCCACAAATGATTCTTTTTAAATTATTTGAGACCTACTCACCTCCTTGAATCAATCTCAAGTCCCTCCCACACCTCTTTCCTTGGATCCCAACACCTTCTACTTTTTTCTACACCATAGATCCAGCTTTCAAACCCTAGATGGTGCGTTCTAGCCTTGAGATCTACTCTTATGCTTGGTGGTGGACACTTGGAATTGATCCAAGAGAGATAGGTTTGCCTCTCCAAGTATAAATAGATCCCTCTCCTCACCCTCTCTAACTCACCATTCTTTGAGCTAGAGTTATGCTACTGAATTTTTGCCCCATCCATCTTGCTCTTGCCATCTCACATTCACTCATTTCTCTTGAGATCATTGGAACAATTAGTTGCTTCAAAGCTCTCCCATTTGGATTCAATAATAAAAGTTTTGGAGGATTTTGGATTAATCTAGATTAATTAGATTTGTCTATTGCACATGAGGTGATCTTGTTCCTTTAAATTTTGTGAGTTTTAAAACTAGTTTCTTGGATAAATTAGTTTGTTTGGGCAGATCATTTGACATTAGTGTTGATGATCTATACATGTTGGTTAGTTAGCATTGTGAATTAGTTCATTTTACTAATCTATCTTATCATATTATGCTATTTTTTTGGACTTCCACATTTTCTTATGTGCAGATTTCCCTCAAAAGAGTTGGTTGGAAGAGACTTTAGAGGGTTTCCAACCAAAGCTTTCATAAACTTCTTGCTTTTGATTTGGATCTGATGTATTGTTGTTCATTCATATCATATTTTGTAGCTAACTTGTCTTTAGATAGGTCAAAATATTTAATACTTCAAACTTGGACATTTGTTGGAAATTTTTGTGTAAAAACATAAAATTTTCAACATTTTGTGCTCTTGTACATTTTCACAGTTTCTTTGCTTGCCTGGGTTTTGCATTCTTACCAGAACAATGTTCAACACCAAAATTCACCTCACAACATCCCTAAGAGTCACAAGGCAACTAACATCTTCCCTTCCTCCCTGCATACTGCATTTCTACACATTCTCAACTTCATTTGCCTCATCTCTTTATAAGCATTCTTTCACGCCTCCCACTTGTCTACAAAGCAAGGTTGTGTGGCTAATATAATAATCAATCAAGTTTTTTCTTATTTCCAACCCTATTTAGCCAAAAATGGTAGGCTTGCCTACACCTTGACCATTGTAAGTGGTATTTTGCATTTTGTTAAGTTTAACTTCATTACATTACTGTTCTAAACTCTCTTTGACCAATAATGGTAGTCTTGCCTCCACCTTGGTCACAGGAGTGGCTACTCCAATTCTAAGCCTGATAAGGGTTAATTGCCCACACCTTTGGGAGAGAAACTCCAAAATCGTATACAAAGGAAAATTTATTTGCCTTGATGATCTATATGCTCTAATGGTTTAATATCTTCTAGAATAGTGATCATAATAATCTTGCTTTTTCTTTCTGCTATTTCCCTTTACATGCTTATAAATGTCTTATGGGTTAATGATTTAAGTTTTTCTTAAGTGACATAACTAATCTTTTCCTTAAGTCATTTATTCCATTTATCCTCTAAGCATATGTGATCTTTTCATGGTTTAGGATATAGATCTTTCACATTTCTATGTTTCCATTTCTAGCACATCTATCTTACATTGGTTTAACATACATGTTGATGAATGATCAACTTGGGCATTATTCTTGTTATCATTTTATAAGTTGTTCTTGCCTTTTCCTTTTGTAAAGTTACATGCTATTGATGGTAAATAGAATGCTATGTCAATGATGGTTATCTTATAAGATTTTTCATTCATGTTATCTTGTGATACAATCTAAAATCATTACATTTTCAGCATTACATTTCAAGAACACTTTTAAATTCATGTTATTTCATATTTATGGGCTGAAATATTTACATCACTAGCATTTCGTTTTCGAGCAACTTCATTTTCGGTTTTAAATTAAAAAGTAAAATTTTAAGCACCTAAACACTCCTAAAATTAACCAAACACAACTAAAGACTCACCCACGAGTCATAACAACATTTTAGACAACTTAGGTAGCTTTATTCAGCCATCTCCACCATCTAAATGGGTTTGAGGAAAACAACAAAAGGAAGTGGCTGTGGATCATCCTGTGATCCTCCATGAGGGGATCCTTTCCGGGAATTACTCTTACTGCTGTGGCTGACCCGAAGATAGGGTGGGCCTTGTTTGTCTTACTATCTTGAGCACCGGGCCGCCATTTGGCCAAGGGAGGAGGGAAGCTGAAGCTCCAAACATAGTTAGGGGAGGGAACTAAAATTTAGTTAACTTTTAAGGAACTCCTTAATCACTTTGTTGCATAGATAACCCATGTGTGTGTTGGGGACTTAGATGTATACTTAGAACACACTTATTGTAAGAACTTAATATCTTTACAATCTTACTTGCAATCTTATGGTTTATCTCTAATTGCCTTAAGTTTATGTGAGCATTTGGTTAAAACATCTATATATCTTTCTTACTTTCTTTTGTGATGTGATTCAAGAAGGAGTTGAGTATCCCACTTGGGGAGGTGCATCACCTTCTTGAGTCTTGAGTGATTTTATGGTTTCCATTGAAAAGCAATCCAATAGAGTAGTGCAGCATAGGCATGCTTGCCTATGTGTTTGATTTATCTTTGATAGTCTTTGTATTCTTGTCTATTTGTATCTTGTGTAATCATTGTAATATTTAATTCTTTTGTAAATACTTGTAATAATTAATTTGTTAAAAGAAGCTAAACTTACTTTACTTGTAAACTATTTGTAATTGAACACCCTAAAACTTAGTTGAATCTATTGCCCAACCTTTTTTTTTAGTAACTAGTCATAGTTGACTTCTAGAGAAAGGGTTGCACTTTGTCATATAGAATAACTTGCACTTGCATTGTTGCTCTTTTAACATATTAGGCTAGTATTCTCCTAAATTTTATAACAAAATAAACCAACCCTAGAACAACAAACATTAAATCCAATCTAGTAACTAGGGCTTACCCCCTGGCTCCTATAGGAGTAAGCCTAGAAGGAAGAGGTTCCACCAAGGTGATAGTGGATCAGGAACTAGGCATTGTGCCTCCAAGGACACAATTGCCATATTTAGACCTTGCCCAATGAAAGCAAAATAGGGACTAGCAAACATGACATAAGTGTGGGTGAGAAATTATTCTTACACAGATTGTGAAGAGGAAGAAGAAGAAGAAAAGAACCATCTCAAGATGAAAATGTAGAAGCACTGGCCTCAAGAGCTGACTCCAACAACATCGCAGGTAATGCATTGGCTAAAAATAGCACTCTTGGAAACCCTCAAGATCAAGGATACATCAAAAAAGAAAAAAGCAGCAATAGTCCCAACTGATTCCCAAGCAAAGACTACAATTTCATTCAATTACAAACCAAACAAACATCCTCAACCTCTCAAGATATCTAGCCTTTGAAGTTTCCAAGCAATGATTGCGATGGAGGAACCACTGGAATTGCCAGAAGAAAATGCAATAAGATCAATCTTACCATGGGGAATATGCAATAAATAGTCCAATGATCTGATATACCCATGGCAGTGCAGATGCTGTACTAGGAACCAATGAATACAATCATTAGGAACAATGGCTTTAATTTCAAGAACCTTTCATGAAATTTTAATTGGAAGGAAAAGAAATTGAGTTAAGAGGCATCACAGGAAACCCGTAAGGTGATAAACTCTAATGGCATGACAAAAATTATTGAAAAAGGGGCATCAAGGTGTTATTGCACAACTATGCTCACTAGATGTTCAAATATCTAAGACATCTATTCTTTCCAAGATCTCCAAAGGATCATTGATATTCCAAAGCATTTTGAAATATTCCCAAAGGTCTCCCACTCCACTGGAAATCATGATCATGAAATTCACCCAATTCCCAGGAGTGTTCCTCCTAACACCAAGCCATGCCGCATACTCTTACACCCAAAAGAGTGAAATTGGGCACATTGAATAAATGTTAGAGGCTACCATTATTATACCTAGACAAAGTTCTCTCAAGCACTGTTAATGGTATTCAAGAAAGATAACTCACATGATGTGTCCGTGATGATAGAGAGATCAACAAGATCACTATTAAAGATAATTTTCCCATTCTCGCCATTGATGAATTGTTAGATGAACTACTTGAGCAATCTATTTTACAAAATTGAATCTTCGCTTAGGTATCATCGTATTATAATGAAGGAAGGAGATATCCCAAAACAACATTCCAAACTCATGAATAACATGAATTTTTGGTCAAGCATTTTGGCCTTACAAATGCACCTTTCTCATTCCATGTTGATGAATTCCATTTTCAAGCCCTTCCCTTCAAAAATTTGTGTTATTATTTTTGATGATATACTAATCTATAGCAAGTCTTGGGAGGATCATGTGCAACATGTTGACAAGGTGATACAACTACTAAAGGAGCAACAACTATATGCTGCTTTCATCCAAATGTTTCTTTGGAGTAAAGAGGTGAGTATTTGGGCCATATTGTATCTCATGAAGGTGTCAAGGTAGACCTCATCAAGATTAAGGCTATGATGGACTGGCCGATTCTCAAAAAATTAAAGAATCTTAGAGGATTTTGAGTTTGACAGGTTAATACCGCAAGTTTGTTCTTGGAATAATGGAAGAATAGAAACACCTTTTAACGAACACTTCAATCTAAGAAGGATGCATTTTCATGGACTCCGTGAGGCAACTAAATCTTTGAACAACTTAAAGCAGGTGTGATGTAAAGCTCTTGTCTTAAATCCACTCCAGACTTCACAAAAACATTTATTGTGGAATGTGATGCCTCAAGAAATGGAATTGTGTTGTCCTAATGCAAGAAGGGGAAGGTTCTTTTGATGCTTAAAGCAACTACCTAAGGGAAAGGACTTACACAAACTCATTTATGAGAAAGAAATGATGGCAATATTAAGCGCATTGAAGAAATTGTGTCCTTACCTAATAGGTAGGCACTTCGTCAAATGTATCATGATAGTCTTAAATACTTTCGAACAAAGACTATCTTCGTGAGAACAAAAAATGGCAACCAAGATATTAGCTATGATTTTGAAATATTCTATAAAAAGGGAAGAAAAATTTTGTATGCATGCACCTCAAGAAAGGATGAAGATGTTGAGGTCTTTCTCTCTGCTATCTTGATCATCCAACCCGACTGGATAATAGAAGCAAGGGATGAATGAAAGAATGATGAAAAGGTGACTCCCATTGAAAGGTTGCAATAGGATTCCAATGCACCAGATACACGGCTACGGGAAAAAATGATTCACTATGGCACAAATATCACTTATATTTATGTAAGAACTCCAACCAAAAAAAAGGTACTATTGAGCGTAACACTTCCAGCAAAGTAGGAGATGGGCACTTGACCCTTGAAAACCCAACACAGAGGTAAGAAGGATTTTTTTTAGGATGGCCTTAAAACTGATGTTCAAAGGTTTGTGGTAGAAATGTCTATTCACAACAAAACAAGGTGGAAACAATTAACCCCATCTCACAAACCAAACATTATCCATCTCAAGTCAGTGTTGAAAGGAGATTTCCATGGATTTCACCACAGTGTTACCAAAGTCTGAAGGAAAGAGGCCATCATGGTGATTGTTGATAGATTGACTACAATGCTAATAACGGTGCACCTCTCATCCTCAAAGCCAGTACATTTTCCAACAAGATTCAATGGACAGCCCAAAAGCTACATGGTAGTCCGAAGATTATTGTAAGTGACAGAGATCCCATCTCTCACTGTGACATTTTGGACATAATTATTTTCTTTTGGGTACTCAATTGGCTCATAGCTCATCCTATCATCCCTCAACTGATGGACAAACTGAGATAGTGAACAAATGTTCCGAACAATACCTTCGTTTCTTTGTCTCCCATAAACAAACACAATGGTTCAAATGGTTACCCTGCTAATGGTGGTATAACACTTCCTTTCATATCAAGAACAAAAATGACACCATTTATGGCACTTTTTATGGATACCTTTTCACCCTCCTTCCCATCACTTCTTCTAAAATAAAATCTACGGTTCGTTTAAATTGAAGATCATATTGAGAATCAACAACAAGTTCTCCAAATCTTAAAGGATAACCTCGACCATGTATAACAAAATTGCATGAAACAACAAGAAGATCAACGTGAGTGGAAAGAAGTTTTGAAGTAGGGATTGGGCATTTTTAAGACTACAACCATACCTAATAGATGTCCTCAAGAGCCAAGAAGGATAATAAATTATCACCAAAGCACTATGGCCCCTATAAGGTGTTGCAAAATATTGGTACCATGGCACACATTGAGTTGGGTTCTGCATCTTCACGAGTACACCTGGGCCTATGTTTCATGCTTAAAGAAGGCTATAGGCGATAAGATCCCGCCTAAACTATATTTCTAGAACTTGACTAGGAAGGAAAATCATATTGGATCCCGAAGCCATCAATCGACACAAGAATTCACTAACTAAGGAATGGATCCATTTCAGAGTAACTCATTAAAAGGAGGAAACCATCTACAAAGATCTAATTTGGGAATATGAGACTTTTATACGGTTATCCAGAATTATTCAAGCGTTGGGGACAACACTTATCTCAAGGGGAGGGGCATGTTAAGCCCCATTAGTGGCTCATTACCCCTTAATTGGGGCATATTATATTAGTAATGTTATTTTATTTATGTTGATTTAGGCCATTAGTTGTAATTATACCCCTCCTAGTCTCTATATATACCAAGGGACATTTTCATTTTGAATCATCTGTACTTGAACATTTGTTGCAAAAGGAGGTTTCCCTTGAAGGATTTCATTATATGAAATTCCTCTCTTTTTCACATGCTTGAGTACTTTTTTTGAGGATTTTCTATGCTATATTGATATTTGGTTCTAACAAATCGCCAATGTTATCATTTAGTCTAAATTCTCTACTTGTTTTTTTTTGTGTAGGTGGTTAACAATTTTCAGTTCTAGCTTTTGTTCTATTTTGCCGCTTACATTTCTCTACTTATGTTTTGTAATACTTTGATATATGAAGGATCACTTAACATTTTAACGTGATGATTGCAAAAAGTCTTTAGCACTCACCTGTCCCCTACCCCATTGGTATGGTCCAATGATGCTCCATTATCTGATATTCCATAGCTTCCTTGCTTTGCTGCTTAGCTCCACGCTTGCGTCCTTCTAGAATTATTGTCAGGCTTCTATATAGATATCATTTTCCTTGTGCATATCAAACTGCTTCTTGGGGTACAGGTTCTTGTTTACCCATTGATTTTGCGCTGGTTCTTGCTGCTGAACTGTGCCATTTCTTGTTTTTGTTCCTCCTCGAGTGACTATGTTTATGTTTCATCCATACCCTCTTACTTCAACCAAATCCACCTGACTTTTGATTGTTTCTTTGCTCCATTTTCCCTCAATTTTGGATGAGCAATGTCGACATTCTCCTATCATGTTCCTCATGCATGACAAATACACACAAAGTCACCACAGTAGCTTTTACTTCCATGCAACGTCTTAGCTCTCTAGAACAGACATGTGACAGTCCCCACCACATCCCAAACCCCATGTCCGCCCCGCTCCTTTATATTATGCTAATCAGCCTCAAGCAAGCAGCACCATGGTGCTTGATTATACTCACGCACATTATACTGCTGTGTCCGCTGTACCGGGCCAATCGCCATTGCAGGGCTTTGCATGGCATTATACTCACAATGTGACAGTTGTAGCGGGGCTGGGGCCCCGACAACGCGCCACTACTTGCACAATCATTCCAAACCGCACTCTGTATGTGTCCGGGATGTTGTTTCTTGCATCAACCCAATGCTTTTGCACATTTGTCATCATGGCCTACCACCATATGCAATATGAAATTTTTGGGATTGTTTGGTATTTCTCGATTACCATGTAAAGTGGTAAGGGTCGCGGACTGATGATTTCATATTTTTCACCATAATCCTTCCTTTGGTAGTGGGTTTGGCATACATGTCGCCATGTACTACATGAATGTTGGGCACTTGTTCTTATGGTGTCCTTTTGTCCCACAGTAGTGCACCAAATGGCTTCTCATTTGTCCTTGTTCTTATTCTCGGGTTCAACTTAAATGTTAAGTTCTTCAAATCCTCATTCAACTCTTCGATAGCTAGGTTCATCTCACGGGTATTGGTTCTCTTCCAATTGTAAGGATGTCTACAGAGCCTCCTCGGCTACCAAACCCCTGTTGTAATGGGTATTTTAAGGTGGGAGTAGTGAGTTGACAAATAGTGTCGCATGTTGCATATCACTATAAGGTATTTTAACTTTCCTTTAATCACTTGAATCTTTGATCAATATCTCATATAGATTCTCCTGGTTTTTGTCTTATTTTGAATCATCGCATTCATGTAATCGACCTCCGAAAGCTCAGATTCTGGAACTCATTAATTAGTAACCTCTTAATGTATGCTAGTGTCCTTGTCATCCTAGGAACAATGTTTTCATCTAGACTCATGTACTAGTCCAACGCATGGTCTCTCAGCGTGATCTCTGGCTACATGAGTTTTCTATCTTCATCATTGATCCATGACTTGCTATACTTGTGAAAATGAACAAACGGTTCTCACAGTCTTCAATTGCTTCTCCTTGAAACTATGGTAATTTGATAGTAAGATTGTGTCCCGCCATTCTGACATCAACTACCCTCCCTACATGGTGTAGATACTTGGACAAGGTTTTTCCGAATCAAGTCTATCCAAATATGGATAATTTTAAAGATGGAAATTCAGTTTAGAATATAGAAAACCTAATTTTACTAGTCCTTCATATGTCAACTATAAATGTTTAATATATTTTGTTAAAATATTCAAATTCTAAGTATATTTTATAGTTTTTATAAATTTTGGTGATTTTTAAAGGTAAATCCAATTTTATTATATAGAATTTGGGTGAATCATTATTAAAATAGCGAATCTATTTTTTGGAAAATAGATGGAAAAATTATCCCATGAGCAAAATTCTAGCCCTAAAATCATCCATGCCAGTTGGTGCTCCTTGTGTATATGTACTTGGCCACGACTTCTCCGAATTTCTTGGTTGTCTAAACGATGGTGTTCTCTTTTGGTGTATTGGTTGCACATGGGTTTATGGGTTCCACATCGGTTTACTACCATGGAAGGGATGGTTTTATTCTCCTCTTGTTCTTAGGCCTCTTGTTCCCTCTCACAGGTGGCGTGCAAGATTTTCTTAATCATCTACAGCCCGCAGACTGTCTACCTCTCTTCCTCATCACTCTGAAAGCCTCCCTATGTCTCTCTTGGTGTTCATCTTATATTGGTAGGGTATCACTCATGCATCATTCCTGATGACGCTTAAGATCCACACATAAGCCGGTCCTCATCCATCAAGATCGAGTCCAATGGTTCCTCCTTCTTGTCTTTATCCTTCCTCCTTCCACCTCCCCTCTCTTCAAGTAGTTCTTCCCCCATGTTTGTAGCTGCAAAGTCCAGCTGCCTGATCCTACTGTCACCAACTTTACATACAGCAGCATCTCGACAGAAGCATCGATCTAATGTACCTTCCTCATAGAAATTCATTGCCCTACCGGCCGCATTTAACTAATGCCTCACTACAACTCGTGATGAGGCCTACCACACCACAAGCCAAAAGCCTATTACGCAAGGAATTTGCTGTTCACCCACTGCATCAGCCTCACCCATACTGTGTCCAACATATCAGTCAATTCAGTTCATTGCATGGCTATCCTTCAACCATAGATCCACTCCTATAGGAGATGCTAACATCACGTAAAAGGATTCATGTAACTCAAGAATACATATTTATCCGTGCATTGACCCAAGAATCTTAGGGTTTCTATTATCTTTTGTGCAAACTCTAGTTCTTTAGTTTTCAACCACTTCTCGATTTCTTCTCTTGTGGGGGTTCCAAGGTCTCAAAATTCTCTTCTAATGGCTCATTATTGTTCTTTTGTTTCACCCCTTCAGTTATCATTCAATCTATCTCATCTACTCGGTCCTTTCTTGTTCCTCTTAACTTGGCAATGGAACCATTTGTTGGTTATTCATTCCTCTCTCTAGTCATTTGAGTTAATGACCCAGGGTTCATGTCATTCAACTTTCCAACAAAGCCTCTAAAAAAATATCGGCCCTCCTAGTAAAACAAAAGGAAACAAAGTACACGGAATGCACTGCACAATCTCACCCAAGATAGATTTAAAATGGGTGGCTATAAGACTCGTGTTTACTGCCTAGGATAGAGTAGGAGATAGGGTTTTCTTGACTAAAATCAGATATCATGAGTTGTTGGTGTGATCTACTTATTCCTTTTGTTCGCATACATATGTTTCACAACTTATTTCCCAAACAACATAAACAAATTCCTAACAATATATTAAATCATTCATCAAACCTAACCATTAATTTCTAAAAGAAAGTAAATACATGCATGCATTCATCACATTACACAAATATTATCGTGGTTGTTGTAGGTGAATCCCCCAACGGACAAATGGATTCCTTCTGTCCCTAGACTCCTAAGACAATGACAAAAAGTGCTTAACATGGACACTCCATTTCCTTTTAGATATAATCAAACTAATCAATGAAAGAGAAGGAGAAAGATGTATACCTTATTAGTGATGTTTTTCCTTGCAAAGTCTTGGTTGAGCTTTGATCTTGAGCTCCCCGATAGGTCCTATAAAGCAAGAAAAGGTACAAAATACTTCCTACTCTACTCTATCGAGCATTAGCTCTAACATATATCCATCTACCTGCATTAAACTCCATGTGGAACAAGCACAAGTTTTAAAGAAACAAGCTAAGCATTGATTATTAATGAGAACAAGTAAAGTAATTACAATCCTTTGAATGAAGGTAACAGCCTTTCCAATTTCTCCTTGTCCAAACCCTTTCCTTAGGTAATATACACTATTTTATTTGATGACATCTCACCTATGAGATCATAAGTTTCACATCTCCAATCTTTTTCCATGTCAATATCTTCTTATGAGATCATAAATTAGTTATAATTTCAATCTCCATTATAATGCTTTCTACCCATGAGAAGGCTCTCCTTATATAACCTTGGAGAGGTCCAACCACTTAAGAGATATTTGGGACAAGTTGAGTATTCCTCTCCTTCAATTGAGGATCTTCCCAAGATCATGCCTTGACCATATATATTTGAATCCAACTACCTCAAGAATTGAGGGATTCTTCCCCGATTTTTCTCAACAAACCTAAAATTTTCTAAAAGGGCAGCACTCCCCCAAATGGTGTGCATAGGCACTCAAACACTCCCCCAAGAGGCTCAGAGTGTTATCACCCTTGATAGTGGGTATGGGAGCTTCCTCCAAAAATTCATTTTTAGTGGTTCTTTCAATGGGAAAAGGTTTGTACTCCTCACAAGTGATTTCTCTTCCAAACTAGCCTTGAGGTGTCTTAAGTGTATTTAATATGTCGTTAGAGGCATGACATAATCAGGGTGTCAGTATGATGTTTGCAACACTTGCAACACTTATAGTCAATATGCAACACTTAAGGATAAGATGAGACACTTACAACACTGTAATGACAACACTTCATGCACACTATTGAAGTGAGACGCACCTTGGAGGTAACATACTTCCAGCATGAAGTCAAGACGATGACTCCAATTACTTTGCAGAATTTTTGATAAAGGCATGATGAAGAGAACCTAGTATAATTTGCACACAACCATCAAACAAAATATTATGACATGTTTCAAACTCAAGCGCATATACCTATGCTTGAGGATAAAGACTTTAGTATACGCCATAAAATACAAAGCAGGATCCATAATTATATTGACAAAAGGTATAGCCATTGAAGATACAATGGGGATCTATACCCTATGACTTGAACTGATCATAGCAATGAAGAATAGATAGTGGATCTGAGATGACAATACATAGCTATGACCAATACAAAGTGGATCTATGTAACAATATATGTGTTATAGTTCAAAAGAATGCCTTCGCAACCTAGGAAAATTATACATAAGAGTGAAAAATCAACCCAGTGTCTTCTTACCAATCCTGATGTAGTATGAATATAACCATGTGAATAGATGTCCTGATGTTGAACATGGAAAAAACCACTTGATTACCAGTCAATGATGTAAACTATTAACAAGCGCGAGGGTGATCACCATTGATGTGAATGATTTGCAAGGTACTCTAGTACATTCCAATGAATGTGAATGGATGAGATGAAGTCGAACATCCGTGGAATCACCCGATCAGGGGTCAATGATGTAAACCCACTGTCGAACATGAGGAGGTCTGCCATTGAGGCATGTAGGTCCCAAGGTAGTAACTGGTTTCTAAGTCTAGTTCCTAGACAATGTGTTGAAGTTAAGAGGAATAAACTCATCAAAGGATGACCTTGAGGTATCCCCCATCAACAACATTACACTGACACAAAGATGTAATTAGTAGATCGAATGAACATGGACTAACACAGGTATTGAAGCATGATATTTTTTATGGCTGACTCTCGAGGCAGATACTTCCCTTGAACATTGAGGAACAACAGTAGAAATGTGACATGGACCAAAACTTGATAAGGAAATGGATATTGTGACTTTCGTTAGGTGACCCAAAGGAGTAAAAGAATATTAGAGGATTGGCTCAGTGCATAGGTTCAGGGGATTAAAATGCGTGCAAAGACAAAGTGTTGTGTTCAAGGGCGACTGTAAGAATTACTGGTAGTGTTCTCAAAAACTTCTTGGTTTGCTTCTTTCAATTTTCCCCCCATACAGATAGATGAGTACCTCCTTTTAATTCAATGAGCTCAAGGAGGGTAACACATGCTCGATATGACTCACCTTCGGTAAGTCCCTCTTCCTTTGTTTAACAAACTGGAAGAAGTAAGGGTTTGGTCTTGTATGGTGCCTTCAATGTTTGATCATTTAATGAGTCCAAGGAAGGTAAAATCATTGGTTTTTCATATTTAGAGAGTCTCAAAAACAACTTAAAGACGACTCCAGTGTTTTCCTTTCTCATAATGTTAGTCTTGGGAGGTCGAAAAAGAGATAAATTATCACTCAAAAGATGCCCTTTCAAACCTTTTAATGAGTGGGAAAGAAAGCAGGATCACTCGACAATCTTTTCATGTTTAGAGAGTCTAAAAAGATCTCAAAGATGACTCCAAGGGGTTCCTTTTTCGTATATCCATGTGAGTCCAAAAAGTGATAAAAGTCTACTCAGTTATATTCTCATGTTTTTCCGAGAACAAGAAAGAACAAAGACTAAGCTCATTATGCCCCCAACTTGAAATCTCATGGCTTAACTCCATAATGATAATCAAAGGCTGAAAACATGCCCTCCAAGATTCAATTCATTCACTGGCTTTGAGGTTGTCATCAATTTCTATACTAGATGGATAAAAAGGATAAGAATGGATGAAATGAAGATTCAAGAGAGGTGACTGTTTCATTTTTTAACGAGCTTAACATAGGAAAAGAACTATTCTCAGGGCTTCGGGTTCAATCCACAGATTGTTGTTTCATGTTTTAACGAGCTTGCTACAGAGAGGAAAATTATGCTCAAATCTTCTGTTTCATTTTTTAACAAGCTTTCCACAGAGAAGAAAAACTATGATCATGACCTCTGTTTCATTTTTTAATGAGCTTGCTACAGAGAAGAGAAAATATTCTTGTGAGCTCTTCTCGATCATGGTTTCTAAGAAAATAATGCTCTAGAAGAACACCATGTCAAGGGACAAAACTCAGTCATGGATTCCAAGAGATCTTCACTAGATGGAATAAAATCACTCTGGAAGGAACACATGTCAAGGGCCTCATCAGGGGTAAGAAGATCAGGCTCCAATAACCCTAGATAAGAGATCATCATGTCAACTACTGGATCCAAATCATCAAAAGTTGAAGTCATGGGAGACAACGCCACATAATTAATGTGAGGCGGGGGCGATAGTGTCTTCATATAAGAAACATTTATGGAGGTAATCTAGTCAGGACTAATGAATGAAAGTTGATTAATAGTCATGATTCTTCCATCGTGTGGGAAATATATCACACGAAAAAGAGTGGACACAATATCTTTCATGGCATAGACATAATCTCACCCAAGGAGTAAAGCGAAATCCAAGGGGTCTCGTACTACCATGACATCACTAAAAATAGTTTTCCCTCCCAAAGTTACCGGAAACTGAGAAAGGGTCCCTAAAGGTTGAATATTTCTTCTGTTAAAAGCTAACAGATTCTGTGTAACTGACGCAAGCTGAGTGTTATCACTAAAATTTCATTGGCACATGGCGACAAGAACTCAACATCGTCAAAAAGTAATGAAGTCATTCATGGCACTGAATTAATTTCATAGCATTCCAAAAATGTCAAAAACTATACAAAGTAACCAAAAATTGAAGAGCTCTTTATAGAATTTGGGTGTGTGCGCACATGCGCGGAACAGAAACGTACCATGCATGCATACGCGCATGATGCTTGGCTGTTAGTGCAAAAACCTATGCACCTACTAAACGACGCATTTATTGAATTGATTGGCCTCCCAACCACTTATGTATCAGCTCCCAAGCCGATTTGACCCTCAAATCTGAGTTGAATCCACATGGTAGGCTGGTCAAGGACCTAATAAATTCCTAAAGAGCCATGAAGAATAGATAGTGGATCTATGAGATGACAAGACATAGCCATGACTAATACAAAGTGGATCTATGTAAAAATATATGTGTCATAGTTCAAAAGAATGCCTTCGCAACCTGGGCTAAGTATACATAAGAGTGAAAAATCAACCCAAGTTCTTCTTACCAATCCTGATGTAGTATGAATATAACCATGTGAATAGATGTCCTGATGTTGAACATGGAAAAAACCACTTGATTACCAGTCAATGATGTAAACTATTAACAAGCGCGAGGGTGATCACCATTGATGTGAATGATTCGCAAGGTACTCTAGTAGATTCCAATGAATGTGAATGGATGATCTGAAGTCGAACATCCATGGAATCACCCGATCAGGGGTCAATGATGTAAACCCACTATCGAACACGAGGAGGCCTGCCATTGAGGCATGTAGGTCCCAAGGTAGTAATTGGTTTGTAAGTCTAGTAACTAGACAATGTGTTGAAGTCAAGAGGAATAAACTCATCAAAGGATGACCTTGAGGTATCCCCCATCAACAACATTACACTGATACAAAGATGTAATTAGTAGATCGAATGAACATGGACTAACACAGGTATTGAAGCATGATATTTTTTATGGCTGACTCTCGAGGCAGATACTTCCCTTGAACATTGAGGCACAACAGTAGAAACATGACATGGACCAAAACTTGATAAGGCAATGGATATTGTGACTTTCGTTAGGTGACCCAAAGGAGTAAAAGAATATTAGAGGATTGGCTCAGTGCATAGGTTCAGGGGATTAAAATGCGTGCAAAGACAAAGTGTTGTGTTCAAGGGCGACTGTAAGAATTACTGGTAGTGTTCTCAAAAACTTCTTGGTTTGCTTCTTTCAATTTCCCCCCCATCCAGATAGATGAGTACCTCCTTTTAATTCAATGAGCTCAAGAAGGGTAACACATGCTCGATATGACTCACCTTTGGTAAGTCCCTCTTCCTTTGTTTAACAAACTGGAAGAAGTAAGAGTTTAGTCTCGTATGGTCCCTTCAATGTTTGATCATTTAATGAGTCCAAGGAAGGTAAAATCGTTAGTTTTTCATATTTAGAGAGTCTCAAAAACAACTTAAAGATGACTCCAGTGTTTTCCTTTCTTGTAATGTTAGTCTCGGGAGGTCGAAAAAGAGATAAATTATCACTCAAAAGATTCCCTTTCAAACCTTTTAATGAGTGGGAAAGAAAGAAAGATCACTCGACAATCTTTTCATGTTTAGAGAGTCTAAAAAAATCTCAAAGATGACTCCAAGGGGTTCCTTTTTCGTATATCCATGCGAGTCCAAAAAAGTGATAAAAGTCTACTCGGTTATATTCTCATGTTTTTTCAAGCACAAGAAAGAACAAATACTAAGATCAGTATGCCCCCAACTTGAAAGCTCATGGCTTAACTCCATAATGATAATAAAAGGCTGAAAACATGCCCTCCAAGCTTCAATTCATTCACTGGCTTTGAGGTTGTCACCAATTTCTGTACTAGATGGATAAAAAGAATAAGAATGGATGAAATGAAGATTCAAGAGAGGTGACTGTTTCAATTTTTAATGAGCTTAACATAGGAAAATAACTATTCTCAGGGCTCTGGGTTCAATCCACAGATTGTTGTTTCATGTTTTAACGAGCTTGCTACAGAGAGGAAAGCTATGCTCAAATCTTCTGTTTCATTTTTTAACAAGCTTTCCATAGAGAAGAAAAACTATGATCATGACCTCTGTTTCATTTTTTAATGATCTTGCTACAGAGAAGAGAAAATATTCTTGTGAGCTCGTCTTGATCATGGTTTCTAAGAAAATAATTCTTTGGAAGAACACCATGTGAAGGGACAAAACTCAGTCATGGATTCCAAGAGATCTTCACTGGATGGAATAAAATCACTCTGGAAGGAACACATGTCAAGGGCCTCATCAGGGGTAAGGAGTTCAAGCTCCAATAACCCTAGAGAAGAGATCATCATGTCAACTACTGGATCCAAATCATCAGAAGTTGAAGTCATGGGAGACAACGCCACATAATTAACGTGAGGCGGGGGCGATAGTGTCTTCATATAAGAAACATTTAGGGAGGTAATCCAGTCAGGACTGATGAATGAAAGTTGATTAATAGTCACGATTCTTCTATCATGTGGGAAATATATCACACGAAAAAGAGTGGACACAATATCTTTCATGGTATAGACATAATCTCACCCAAGGAGTAAAGCAAAATCCAAGGGGTCTCGTACTACCACGACATCACTAAAAATAGTTTTCCTTCCCAAAGTTACTGGAAACTGAGGAAGGGTCCCTAAAGGTTGACTATTTCTTTTGTTAAAAGCTAACAGATTCTGTGTAACTGACGCAAGATGAGTGTTATCACTGAAATTTCATTGGCACATGGTGACAAGAACTGAACATCGTCAAACAATAATGAAGTCATTCATGGCACTGAATTAATTTCACAACATTTCAAAAATGTCAAAAACTATACAAAGTAACCAAAAATTGAAGAGCGCTTTACAGAAGTTGGGCATGTGCGCACATGCGCGGAATAGAAACGTACCATGCATGCATACACGCATGATGCTCGACTGTTAGTGCAAAAACCTGTGCACCCGCTAAACGGCGCATTTATTGAATTGATTGGCCTCCCAACCACTTATGGATCAACTCCCAAGCCGATTTGACCCTCAAATCTGAGCTGAATCCACATGGTAGGCTGGTCAAAGACCTAATAAATCTCTAAAGAGACTCTTTTCACACTACAAAGGAGTTACATAATCAACCAATTCAATGCTATAAAAATCCATGAAGAAACCTCATTTTCTCAAAGAATTTCATGTAATGTTATGCTGCCTAGATTTTTTTAAGGACTCACTCCTTGGCAATAACACATTGGCATCATTTCATTGAGCTATCCACCTCTCCATTGAGTGGATGTGCTAGGAGTTCTTTCATCATCATTTTCATTTTATTGTTGTAAGGAGAGCAAGCTTGTGAGGGTCAAAGAGCCTTCCTTTGGAGGAAGAAAGGACTCATAGTCCCCTTTCTTAATTTTTCTTTGATTTCATCAATAGATCAGCCCAAAAACATTGGTGATATTGGTCTTTTTGTGTTTGTTATTTCTTTATCCATATGCTTATGATTTTAGTTTGTATTAGTTTAATTCTTGCTTATAGTTTTGTTGTTATTTCTCTAACTCTTTCCTCTACAACTGTCATGCTCAGCAAGACCCAACTGGGCATGTAAGCACCTCTTATTTTCTCACCAAGGTGACGAAGAGGGTGCAAACAGATTGGCGACCATACTGGGGAGAAGGTATCAATTCCTACCTCATTTGTGCTTATTTTTCTTTCCTTTTAGTTTGTTTATCTTGCAAGTGCACAAACTGGCCTCTGTCGACCTGCTAACCAGTCAATTCACAAGAGAATTGAGAGGAATCCATCCGGATTTTCTTTCTCAGTCATTTGTCATAGGTGCACGGGTATTATACCCCACAAATGCACATCATGCATGCATGCACTTTCGTAACAACCTTTCTCTGCATGCATGTGCTTTCTGACTCATTTCTCCTCGTGCGCCTGCGCTCTGTGTGCACCTGTCTACACTAGGGGCCGTGCATTTTGAACAAAAATTCACTTTGTAAGATCTTTGGATGTGGGGAAGGCCATCTGCCTTCTTAAATATGTTGTCAAAAATGTTGTAAAGCCACATTACACTTAGTCCCCTCATAATATAAAGGGGTTAGTCAAAGCACACATAGGCACTTAGGAGGATAAAAATCAATTTCTCTTCTTTTCTTTTTTCCACGTGGATGGCTAGTTTTGATTTACAAACATAAGTGGACAATCATATTTAATCACATCTAACTCACATTCAGGACTAGAAGTTTAAGTAACAATCCTTGAGTATGCTCTTCTCTCGCGCCTCCAAGCGATCTTGAGAATCAGAAAAAGATTGTGAAAACAATCTCATCTCCCTTAACAAAATTTCAAAACCTTTAGGAGAGGACAAAGACCCTTTTGGGACCCCTCTTAGTTTCATTTTTCAAACATATCTTAAATTTGTAATGGGCCCATACATGCCCACATGTCACAAAGATAGGATAGTGTTTAGAATTTTGCTTTCTTAGATCAGAACACTAGGAGAGTTTAAAGGTTTGTAACGGGCCCATACATGCCCACATGTTCAATATAGGATAGTTTCATTCTTTTTCTAGATTACCTCACACATAGGGAGTTAAAGGATAGTAACGGACCCACATGTCCACATGCTAGCTTCCTAGGGCTTTTGAATTCTGTAAGGTTGTACCAATGACATCTAGCTAATTAGGTAATCAAACTCTTTTAAAGGATGAAGCAAAGTCCACATGCAGCAAGGTGACATCTAATTAACTAAAACTTGGTACACTTTCACTCACACACAAAAGTCACTCATCACTCACATAGCTTCCTCTAGAAACGTGGAGGTCTAAGTAAGTTTCCTCCAAAGGGATTCCGAAAATACCCCATCTTTTCTTGACAGGACTATCCACTCCCACTTTTAATCAAACGAGGTTGGTTCTCACCCCCAGCCTCACAAAACAACTTCATCTAAAATCTTTCTAAAAACTCACTAAGTTTTCCTCCACAGGAGGTGCCAAAAGAA
>SNQJ01S0074886.1:31393-63852 GCA_010110895.2 Picea sitchensis
TATTTTATTTATGTTGGCTTTAGGCCATTAGTTGTAATTATACCTCCTAGTCTCTTATATATACCAAGGAGACATTTTCATTTTGAATCATCTTGTACTTGAAAATTTAAGTGGGGTAAAAGGAGGTTTCCCCCTTGAAGAGGCTTATTATATGGAATTCTCTCTTTTTCAAGGCGTTGAGTACTTTTTCTGAGGATTTTCTATGCTATATTGATATCTGGTTCTTAACAAATCGTCAATGTTATCATTTAGTCTAAATTCCCTACTTGTTCTTTTTTTTTGTGTAGGTGGTTAACAATTTTCAGTTCTGGCTTTTGTTCTGTCTTGCTGCTACATTTCTCTACGATGTTTTGTAATACTTTGATATATGAAGGATCACTTAACACTTTAACGCATGATTGCAAAAAGTCTTTGATAGTACTCACTTGTCCCTTGGATTTCATTCTATCGGTATGGTCCAATGATGTCGACATCTGATATTCCATAGCTTCCTTGCTTTGTTGCGTAGTCGACGCTATGTCCTTCTAGAATTATTTTCAGGCTTCTATACAGATATCATTTTCCTTGTGTGTATCAAACTGCTTCTTGGGGTACAGGTTCTTGTTTACCCATTGATTTTGCGTTGGGTCTTGTTGAACTACGTCATTTCTTGTTTTTGTTCCTCCTCGAGTGACTATGTTTATGTTTCATCCATAATCTCTTACTTCAACTGAAATCCACTGGACGTTTTGATTGTTTTTGTTCATTTTCTCCTGAATTTTGATGAGTAATGTCGGACATTCCTCTGTATCATGTTCCGATGCATGACAATACATACAAGTCACTAGTAGAAGTGGACATTCCCATGTGTAATGTCTTAGTTGCTAGAAATTGTGACATGTGACAGGTCCTCTACCACATCTGAAACCTCCTATGTCTCGTCCTGCTCCTTTATATTATGCACAATCACCTATCAGTGCGTTATACAATGGTGCTTGATTATACTACGCAGTATTATACTGGGGTTGTGTCTGGTTGTACTGAAGCCACACGTTATTGTAGGGTTTTTGCATGGTATTATACTACTACTGCATAGTGTTGTATGGGGTTGGGGCCTGATTGAACTATGCCACTACTTGCAAAATCATCATTTGAGCTTGTACCCTGTATGTGTCTGATGTTGTTTCTTGCATCAACTTCAATGTTTTGCAATATTTGTCATCATGGCCTACTGATTTACATAAGGTTCAATATGAGTTATTTGGGATTGTTTGGTATTTCTGCATCATCATGCAGTGGTAAGGGTCATGACCTGATTTATTTCATATTTCACACCATAATCGTCCATGTGGTAGAGGGTTTGGCATACATGTCGCCATGTACTACGTGAATGTTGGGCACTTGTTCTTATGGTGTCCCTTTGTCCTACAGGTACTGCACCAAATGGCTTCTCGTTTGTCCTTGTTCTTATTCTGGTTCAACTTAAATGTTAAGTTCTTCAAATCCTCATTCAACTCTTCGATAGCTAGGTTCATCTGCTGGTATTGGTTCTCTTCCAATTGTAAGGATGCCTGCAGAGCCTCTGCCTACTTCTGAAACTCCTGTTGTTGTAATGGGTATTTTAAGTGTGGGAGTAGTGAGTTGACAAATAGGTGTCGATGTTTCATATCAGTCATAAGGTATTTTAACTTTCTTTTTAATCACTTGAATCTTTGATCAATATCCCATATAGATTCTCTTGGTTTTTGTCTTATTTTGACGATCTCGTTCATGTACTGATCCTCTGAGCTCAGCTTCTGGAACTCATTTATTAGTAATCTCTTAATTTCGGCTAGTGTCCTTGTCATCCTAGGAACAATGTTTTCATCTAGACTCATGTACTAGTCTAGTGCATGGTCTCTCAACGTGATCTCTGGCTACATGAGTTTTCTATCTTCATCAGTGATCTCCTTTGCTTCCCATATACTTTTGAAAATGAACAAACGGTTCTCACAGTCTTCGGTTGCTTCTCCTTGAAACTCTGGTAATTTGATAGTAAGATTGTGTCCCGCCATTCTGAATACTGAACTACTCCCTCCTCTACGCGGTGTAGATACTTGACAAAGGTTTCCTGAACTGGCTCATCCAGTTGGCAGGGATAATTTTAAAGATGGAAATTTATTTTAAAATGTAGAAACCTTGGCGAATTTTACTAGTCCTTCATATGTCAACTATAAATGTTTGGCGATATTTTTTTAAAAATATTCAAATTTCTAAGTATTTTATATAGTTTTTATAAAATTTTGGTGATTTTAAAGGTAAAATAATTTTATTGTATAGAATTTGGGCGAATCATTATTAAAATAGCGAATCTCGCTTTTGGAAAAATGATGGAAAATTATCCCATGAGCAAAATTTAGCCCCTAAAATCATCCATGCCAGTTGGTGCTCCTTGTGTATATGTACTTCTTGCTGTCAGACTTCCTCTAAACTTTGGTTGTCTAAACGATGGTGTTCTCTTTGGTGTATTGGTTGCACATGGGTTTATGGGTTCCACACTGACATTAATATGGAAGGGATGGTTTTATTCTCCTCTTGTTCTTGGGCCTCTTGTTTTCCTCTCATAGGTGGCGTGCAAGATTTTCTTAATCTGCTCCACAGCCCAGAGATCATCTACCTCTTCCTCATCACTTGACAAGCCCTCCCTTTCAGCTATGTCTCTCTTCTTGGTGTTCATCTTATATTGGTAGGGTACTCCACTATGCATCATTCCTGATGACGCCAAGATCCACATAAGCTGGTCCTCATCCATCAAGCTCGAGTCCAATGGTTCCTCCTTCTTGTCTTTATCCTTCCCTCCTTCCATTCCTCCTCTTTCTGTCAGTGCTTCCCCCATGCATGAAGGGAAGTCTAGTTGTTTGATCCCATTGTCATCACACCTTTTTTATATAGCAGTATCTTGATAGAAGTATACAGTGATCGAATGTACCTTCCTCTGGGTCCTCATAGAAATTCTTGCTCGGCTTGGCCGTATGACTTCATTGTCTCTACTACAACTCTGTGATGAAGCCTACCACAATACTGTCAAGCCAAAAGTTTATTACGTGGGTGAATTTGTTGTTCACCTGCTGTACCTGCTCAATCTATATTGGGGTCCAATATAGCTGTCGAATTCAGTTCATTGCATGGTTATCCTTCAACCATAGGATCCACTCCTGTAGGAGATGCAGAATATCACAGAAAAAGGATTCATGTAACTCAGTAAATACATATTTATCCAGGTATTGACCCAGTGTAATTCTATGGTTTCTATTATCTTTTTGTGCAACCTCTAGTTCTTTAGTTCTCAACCATCCCTCGATTCCTGCTCTTGTGGGGTTCCAAGGTCTCAAAATTCTCTTCTAATGGCTCATTGTTCTTTTGTTTCACCCCTTCAGTTATCGTTCACTCTATATCGTCTACTCAGTCCTTTCCTGTTCCTCTTAACTTGGCAATGGAACCATTTGTTGGTTATTCATTCCTCTCTCTAGTCATTTGAGTTAATGACCTAGGGTTCATGTCATTTAGTTTTTCAACAAAGCCTCTAAAACTATCATCCCTCTTGGTAAACCAGAAGGCAACACAGTACACATAATGCACTGTGCAGTCTCACCCAAGATAGATTTAAATGGGGGGCTATAAGACTCAGGTGTTTACAGCCTAGGATAGAGTAGGAGATAGGGGTTTCTTGACTAAAATCGTATATCATGAGCTGTTGGTGTGATCTACTTATTCCTTTTGGTCGCATACATATGTTTTGCAACTTATTTCCCAAACAACATAAACAAATTCCTAACAATATATTAACTCATTCATCAAGCCTAACCATTAATTTCTAAAAGAAAGTAAATACATGCATGCATTCATCACATTACACAAATATTATCGTGGTTTTTGTAGGTGAATCCCCCTACGGACAAGTGGATTCCTTCTTGGTCTCTAGACTCCTAAGGCCATGACAAAAAAGTGCTTAACATGGACACTGACTTCCTTTTAGATATAATCAAACTAATCAATGAAAGAGAAGGAGAAAGATGTATACCTTATTAGTGACATTTTTCCTTGCAAAGTCTTGGTTGTGATTTGATCTTGAGCTCCCTGATAGGTCCTATAAAGCAAGAAAAGGTACAAAATACTTCCTACTCTACTGAGATTATCTCTAACATATATCCATCTACTGCAGACAAACTCATGTGGAACAAGTATCATTTTGAAAGAAACAGGCCAAGCATTGATTATTAATGAGAACAAGTAAAAGTAATTACAATCCTTTGAATGAAGGTGCAACAGTCTCTTCCAGTTCTCCTTGTCCAAACCCTTTCCTTAGGTAATATACACTAATTTATTTGATGACATATCACCCATGAGATCATAATTTTCACATCTCCAATCTTTTCCATGTCAATATCTTCTTATGAGATCATAAATTAGTTATAATTCTCAATCTCCATTATACGTTTCACCATGAGAAGGCCTCCTTATATAACCTTGGAGAGGTCCAACCACTTAAGAGATATTTGGGATAAGTTGAGGATTCCTCTCCTTCAGTTGAGGATCTTCCCTAAGATCATGCCTTGACCATCTATTCAAATCCAACCACCTTCAGGAATTGAGGGATTCTTCCCTGATTTTTCTCAACAAACCCAAAATTTTCTCAGAAAAGGGGTAGCACTCCCCCAAAATGGTGCATAGGGCACTCAAACACTCCCCCAAAGAGGCTCAGGGAGTGTTATCACTCCTTGATAGTGGGTATGGGAGCGCTCCTCTCCAAAATTCATTTTTTAGTGGTTCTTTCAATGGGAAAAGGTTTGTACTCCCTGTCAATTGATTTCTCTTCTTCCAAACTAGCCTTTGAGGTGTCTTAAGTGTCTTTGTGATGTCATTAAAGGAACGACATAGGTAAGAAGGCAGTATGATGTTTGTGACACTTGCAACACTTATAGTCAATATGCGACACTTGCAGACAAGATGAGACACTTACAACACTCGTAATGACGACACTTGCGACACTATTGAAGTGAGTAATTTTGAGGTGTAACATATTTCCCCCCAAAGTATGAAGTCAGAAGACGATTATGACTGAATTACTTTGTAGAATTTTTTGATAAAGGGTATGGATGAAGAGAAACTAGAAAAATTTTCACACAACCATCAAACAAATATTATGACATGTTTCAAACCCAAGGCAGACATACCTATGCTTGAGTGATAAAGACTTTTAGGTATGGCCGCCATAAAATACAGTGTGGATCCATAATTATATTGACAAAAGGTATAGCCATTGAAGATACAATGTGGATCTATACTCCTATGACTTGAACTGATCATAGCAATGAAGAATAGATAGTGGATCTATGAGATGACAAGACATAGCCATGACCAATACAAAGTGGATCTATGTAACAATATATGTGTCATAGTTCAAAAGAATGCCTTCGCAACCTGGGATAAGTATACATAAGAGTGAAAAATCAACCCTCGCTAAACCCTGATAAGTATACATAAGAGTGAAAAATCAACCCCGGAAGTTCTTCTTACCAATCCCATGTAGTACGAATGTAACCATGGGAATAGATGTCCCGATGTTGAACATGGCAAAACCACTTGATTACCAATGATGTAAACTATTAACAAGCTTAGGGTGATCACCAATATGAATGATTCACAAGGTACTCTAGTACATTCCAATGAATATGAATGGATGAGATGAAGTTGAATATATGTGGAATCACCATCAAGGGTCAATGATGTAAACCCACTATCGAATATGAGGAGTTCCTCGCCATTGAGGTATGTAGGTCCCAAGGTGTAATCCTGTTTCTAAGTCTAGTTCCTAGACAATGTGTTGAAGTCAAGAGGAATAAACTCATCAGTGACGACCTTGAGGTATCCCCATCAACAACATTAAGACACTGACACAAAGATGTAATTAGTAGATTCGAATGAACATGGACTAACATAGGTACTAAAACATGATATTTGTGATGGATGACTCTCGGTAAGGCATATACTTCACTTGAACACTGAGGTACAACAATAGAAATGTGACACCTGACCAAAACTTGATAAGGCAATGGATATTGTGACTTTCATTAGAGGACCCAAAGGAGTAAAAGAATATTAGAGGATTGGCTCAGTGCAAATTTTCAATGGATTAAAATGCAGGACAAAGTGTTGTGTCTAAGGGCGAATCGTGAAGAATTACCTGTAGTGTTCTCAAAACTTTGTTTGCTTTTCAATTTTCCCTCCATCCGTATAGACTTAGTACCCTCCTTTAATTCAATGAGCCTGGCAGAGAGAATGGCATGCTTTGATATAACTCAACTTCTGTAAGTCCCTCTTCCTTTGTTTAACAACCTCGAAGAAGTAAGGGTTTGATTCATGGTCCCTTCAATGTTTGATCATTTAATGAGTCCAAGGAAGGTGTAAAATCATTATTTTTCATATTTAGAGAGTCTCAAAACAACTTAAAGACAACTCCAATATTGTCCTTTCTCGTAATGTTGTTAGTCTCGTGAGGTCAAAAAGAGATAAATTATCACTCAAAATATGCCCTTTCTAAACCTTTTAATGAGTGGGAAAGAAAGAAGTATCACAAGTCTCGCCGAGAGTCTAAAAGGATCTCAAAGATGACTCCAAGGGGTTCCTTTCGCATATCCATGCAGTCCAAAGTGATACTCGGTTATATTCCCTGCTGTTTCTTCCGAACAAGAAAGAACAAAGCATTCAAGCTTCCATTATGCCCCCAACTTGAAATCTCATGGCTTAACTCCATAATGATAATCAAAGCAATGAAACATTCCAAGCTTCAATTCATTCATCGTCTTTGAGGTTGTCACCAATTTCTATACTAGATGGATAAAAAGGATAAGAATGGATGAAATGAATATTCAAGAGAGGTGACTGTTTAATTTTTAATGAGCTTAACATAGGAAAAGAACTATTCTCGGGGAGCCTGTTCAACCAATGCATTGCTGTTTCATGTCTTAACGAAGCTTGCTACGTAGAGAGGAAAAATCCATGCTCAAATCAAGTTTCATTTTTACAAGCTTCCAATGAAGGGCAAAAACTATGATCATGACCTCCACTTACTTTTTAATGAGCTTGGTACAGAAGAGAAAATATTCATGTGAGCTCTTCTCGATCATGGTTTCTAAGAAAATAAATGCTCTGGAATGAAACCATGTCATGGGATAAAACTCAGTCATGGATCCCAAGAGATCTTCACTAGATGGAATAAAATCACCCTGGAAGGAACATAATACACAGAAAATCATCGTGATAAGGAGATCAAAGTTCCAAATGCAACCTATAGAGAAGAGATCATCATGTCAACCATCGGACCCAAGTCATCGTAAGTTGAAGTTTGGAGACAACGCCTACATAATTAATGTAGCGGGGTGATACTGCTCATATAAAACATTTAGGAGGTAACCAGCCGTGACTAATGAATGAAAGTTGATTAATAGTCAATGATTCTTCATCGTAGGAACTATATCACAATTTTAAAAGAGAGGATACAATATCTTTCATGGCATAGACATAATCTCACCTGAGGAGTAAAGTGGAAATCCAAGTGGTCTCGTACTACCATGACATCACTAAAAATAGTTTTCCTTCCCAAAGTTACTAAATCAGGAAGGGTCCCTAAAGGTTGACTATATCTTCTATCTGTTGTGCTATCAGACTTCAGTGGTAACCGACGCAGTTGAGTGTTTTCACTGAAATTTCATTTGCACATGGCTACAAGAACTCAACATCGCCAAAACAGAATAAAGTCATTCATGGCAATCAATTAAATTCAGCGATTCCAAAAATGTCGTCCATACAAAGAATCAAAATTGAAGAGCTCTTTATAGAAGTTGTGTAGCGCATTACGCGCGGAACAAAAACATACCATGCATGAATACGCGCATGATGCTCGGCTGTTAGTGCAAAAACCTATGCACCTACTAAACGACGCATTAATTGAAATTCTCGATTTTGGGCTCTCCCTAAACTAATTTCTATGGGGAATAGCTCCTGCTCGCATTTTACCCTCAAATCTGAGCTGATCCGAATGGTAGGCTGGTCAAGGACCTAATAAATTCCTAAAGAGCCATGAAGAATAGATATTGGATCTAAGGGAGATGACAAGACATAGCTACGACCAATACAAAGTGGATCTATGTAAATAATATATGTCATAGTTCAAAATAAATGCAACCGCTTGGGTAAAGTATACATAAGAGTGAAAATCAACCAGTTCTTCTTACCAATCCCTATGGTATGAATATAACCATGTGAATAGATGTCCCGATGTTGAACATGGAAAAACCACTTGATTACCGATCAAATATGTAAACTATTAATGTTGAGGGTGATCACCATTGAGGGATTGATTCAGAGGTAATTTAGGCTATCTCATTGAATGTGAATGGATGAGCTGAAGTCAACATCTTATGGAATCACCCGATTGGGTCAATGATGTAAACCAACGTAATTTAACATGAGGGAGTCTGCCAATATAGTACGTAGGTCCCAAGGTAGTAATTGGTTTCTAAGTCTAGTAACTAGACAATGTGTTGTGTCAAGAGGAATAAACTCATCAAAGGATCTACCTTGAGGTATCCCCATCAACAACATTAATCACACAAATATGTAATTAGTAGATTGAATGAACATGGACTCACACGGGTATTGAAACAAGATATTTTTATGTATCGACTCGATGGCTGTGATACTTCCCTTGAACATTGAGGCACGAAAGCAGCGTAAACATGACATGGAACAAAACTTGATAAGGCAATGGATATTGTGACTTTCAGTAGGTGACCCAAAGGAGTAAAAGAATATTAGAGGATTGGCTCAGTGCAAAGGTTCAGGGGATTTTCAAAATGTGCAAAGACAAAGTGTTGTGTTCAAGGGCTTAATCGTAAGGAATTATTGGTAGTGTTCTCAAAAACTATTTGGTTTGTTTCTTTCAATTTCCATCCAGATAGACGAAAATCTCCTAATTCAATGATCTCGCTGAGGGTAACATGCTCGAGCACTCACCTTTTGGTAAGTCCCTTGCTTCAACAAACCCAGCTGTGCTGCTGGCTTATCCCTGCATGGTCCCTCCAACAGTTTGGATCATTTATGATCCAAGGAAGGTAAAAATCGCTAAGCCATATTTTAGAGAGTCCTCAAAACAACCTACATTTAGACCCGTTTCCTTCCTAAAAATGTTAGTCCTGGGAGGCAGAAAAGAGACAACCATCACCAAAAAGATTCACCCTCAAACTGCTCTAATGAGGGAAAGAAACAAGACTCACCCCGACAATCTTTCATGTTTAGAGAGTCTAAAAAAATCCCAAAGATGACTCAAAGGGGTTCCTTTTCGTGACATCCAAGAAACTAAAAAAGTGATAAAAGCTCCACTGGTTATATTCTCTACAAGTTTTCAAGCACAAGAAAGAACAAAGACTAAGCTCGTATTCCCCAACTTGAAAGCTAGTGGTTTAACTCCATAATGATAATCAAAGGTTGAAATTATGCCTCCAAGCTTCAATTCATTCATCGGCTTTGAGGTTGTCACCCAATTTCTATACTAGATGGATAAAAAGGATAAGAATGGATGAAATGAAGATTCAAGAGAGGTGATTGCTTCATTTTTAACGAGCTTAAATATAGAAAGAACTATTCTCAAGGTTCCATGTTTGATCCCCGGATTGTTGTTTCATGTTTTAACGAAGCTTGTTACAGAGGGAAAGCCTAAATTGCTTTCATTTTTAAACAAGCTTTCCATAGAAGAAAACTATGATCATGACCCCTCGCTTCATTTTTAATGATCTTGCTACAGAAGAGAGAAACTATTCCCAGGATCTCTTCTTGATCATGGTTTCTAAAAAAATAATGCTTTGGAAGAACACCATTTCAAGGGACACAAATCAGTCATGGATTCCAAGAGATCTTCAATTGATGGAATAAAATCACTTGAAGGAACACATGTCAAGAGCCTCATCATGGGTAAGGATATCAGGCTCCAATAACCCTAGAGAAGGGATCATCATGTCAACTACTGGATCCAAATCATCAGAAGTTGAAGTCATGAGACAACGCCACATAATTACCATGAGGCGGGGGCGATAGTGTCTTCATATAAGAAACATTTAGGGTAACTACTGACCGATGAATGAAAGTTGATTAATAGTCACGATTCTTCCATCATGTGGAAATATATCACACGTAAAAGAGTGGACACAATATATTTCATGGTATAGACATAATCCTGCCCAACGAGTAAAGAAAAATCCAAGGGTCTCTCTAATTTTCATGACATCAATTAAAATAGTTTTCCTCCCAAAGTTACCGGAAACTAAGGAAGGGTCCCTAAAGGTTGACTATTTATTTTATTAAAGATAAATGCTCTCTGTAACCGACGCAGTCGAAAGTGTTATCACTGAAATTTCATTGGCACATGATGACAAGAACTCATCGCCAAACAAGAATGAAGTCATTCATGAATCAATTAATTTCACAACATTTCAAAATGTCAAAACTAAAGTAACCAAAATTGAAGATGCTTTGTTAGCATAAAGCATTACGCGCTGAACAAACGTATTCATGCATGCATAATGCGACATGATGCTCGGTCAGCATGAAAACTGCAAGTAACCTGCTAAACGACATCAGATGATGAATTGATTGGTCTTCCAGTCCACTTATAGGATCAGTTCCCAATCTGATTTAATCAAACTAGTCGAATCCATGGTAGGCTGGTCAAAGACCCAATACTCCTAAAGAGCCTCCTTTCACACTACAAAGGAGTTACATAATCAACCAATTCAATGCTATAAAATCCATGAAGAAACCCCATTTTCTCAAGGAATTCATATTGTACGTTACAGCCCAGATTTTTTTAAGGACTCACTCCTTGGCAATAACACATTACACCATTTCATTGAGCTATCCACCTCTCCATTGAGTGGATGTGCTAGGATTTCTTTCATCATCATTTTCATTTTCTTGTTGTAAGGAGAGCAAGCTTGTGAGGGTCAAAGAGCCTTCCTTGGGAGGAAGAAGGGACTCACAGTCCCTTTCTTAATTTTTTTTCATCAATAGATCAGCCCAAAACATTGGTGATATTGGTATTTTGTGTTTATTATTTCTTTACCCATATGCTTGGCGATTTTAGCTCTGTACTAGTTTCACCTTGCTCATAGCTCCTTGTTGTTATTCTCTAACTCTTCTCTCACAAATTGTCATGCCTGAAGAAGACCCAACTGGCTGCTAATCTCTCATTTGCCCACACCAAGGTGACCTAAGAGGGCAAACAGATTGGCCACCATACCGGGGAGAAGGCATCAACTCCCACCTACTTCCAGCTTATTTTCTCATTTTGTTTGTTTATCCGTAGTTCACAAACCGGCCTCCGTCGACCTGCTAACCAGACAATTCACAAGAGAATTGAGAGGAATCCATCCGGATTTTTCATTCACGACCGTGTGTCACCTATGCGCGAGTTTTTCGGCCCATGGACACGCATCGTGCGCACATGCTTTTTGCTAACAACCATTCTCCGTGCGCATGCGCTTTTGAACTTATTTTTGTTCGCGCGCCTGTGCTTTGTGTGCCTTTGTCTGCACTAGGGGCCACGCATTTTGAAGAAAATTTCACTTTGTAAGATCTTTTGATGTGGGAAGGCCATCCGCCTTCTTAAATATGTTGTCAAAAAATGTCAGAAGCTACATTACACTTAGTCCCTTCATCATATAAAGCGGTTAGTCAAAGCACACACACATAGGCATTTAGGAGGATAAAAATCAATTTCCTTTCTTTTTTCCACGTGGATGGCTAGTTTTGATTTACAAACATAAGTGGACAATCATATTTAATCACATCTAACTCAACTTCGGGACCAGAAGCTGAAGTAACAACTTGAGTATGCTCTTCTCTCACTCTATAGAGTGATCTTGAGAATCAAGAAAAGATTGTGAAAAACAATCTCATCTCCTTAACAAAATTTCAAAACCTTTAGGAGAGTACACAAACACCTTTGGGACCCCTCTTAGTTTCATTTCAAACATATCTTAAATTTTTAATGGGCCCATACATGCCCACATGTCACAAAGATAGATAGTGTTTAGAATTTCTCTTTCTTAGATCAACACTAGGAGAGTTTAAAGGTTTGTAACGGGCCCATAAGCATGCCCACATGTTCAATATAGGATAATTTCATTCTTTTTATAGATTACCCCACACATAGGGAGTTAAAGGATAGTAACGGACCCACATGTCCACATGCTAGCTTTCCTAGTCTTGTAGAATTCAAGGTTGTACCAATGACACTAGCTACTAGGTAATCAAACTCTTGTAAAGGACTTAAGCAAAGTCCACATGCAGTAAGGTGACATCTAATTAACTAAAATTGGTAATGCCACTCACACACACAAAAGTCACTATCACTCACATAGTTTTCCTCTCTAAACGTGGAGGTCTAAGTAAGCTTCCAAAGGGGACTCAAAATACCCCATCTTTCTTGGACAGACTATCCACTCCCACTTTTAATCAAACTAAGTTGGTTCTCACCCCACTTTGGCCAAAACAACTTCTATCTAAAATCTTTCTAAAACTCTCACTCAAGTTTTCATGTGAGGTGCCAAAAGAAATTTTTAGTCTAGGTAGGACTTTTGGGGATAGGCATCCAAATAACTCCCCAAGTATTCCAGTTCTCACATTTTCAAAAACATAGAGGTTGTCAAATAGGGAACTCAAATCCTCCAAGTCAAGGCAAGTGTTCCAATCACCATAAGGTGGGAGATACCCGTGAAGGTTCGAAGTCCGAGGTCCAGTTGTTCTATGTGTCCCCCTTGAGGCACCCACTCCTAACGGATCCAGCCCGTGACCCATTCTTGTACCGAAATCTAAATGCTGCACTTTGACCCAGGTACCTAGTGACCAACTTGTATATTCACCTAGGTGGAAATTGTGGGCTGTAATTGCACCTTGATCTGATTTTGAGTGGCTATTGGGAAGTATCACTAGCTCTTTCGGGATAGCGTCCCTAATTCCTCATTACAACCAATTATTTCATCCTTCACTCAGTTTCTCTCTAGTGACTCTCGCACTCCCACCTGAGTACTATTGGAAGGTCAAGTTATTTGAGAGGAAGGACGCTACGCCTTCTAGGAGACGAGTATTTGCTTTCTTTGATTCCCACTGTGACAAAAAAAACCCTTACCCACATATATGCTTCTTTTCTCATTTATGTATGATGCAATATCTGATTGCCAGTTTGATTTGGATATATATTGTAAAATATCTTGTCTAAAGGATTTTGTTTCATATTTCTCTCACCACACTCTGTCACACATCTCACACACAACTAGTCTCGGGACATCATAGGGGAACCACAACCCCCCCGTCGTTCACGACGCTCACTAAAACTCCCTCCTATATTAGTGGGAGTATCTGGTCATACCTACTCATCACCTCCATCACACACACTCCTGAGTGCTACTATCTTAGGATCAGCTCTGCTTGGTTCTACATTACTTGGGTCTTCTTCCCAAAGTCATCCATCTACTCGCTCTTACACTCTGAGCGAGACCCACTTCCTCTCAAGGAGGGAGCAACCCACCTAGTCCCCATCAAGGGTTGTTCATTAACACACTATGGTCGAGCTAACCTCTACTTTGCTAGATGCTATATTTTTGCCTTTTCTCAACATAACAAATGGATTCACCAAACTCACTAATGATCCTATTGCATGACGCCACATGGCAATGCCAACCAAACTTCCCTACATACCAAATTAAGGAAAACCATGGGATGATCCCGCCAACCATGTCATGACATTTCACTCATGGTGCTCTTCTAATAAATTATGGATGATTCCATCAGACCGCGACTATTTCAACGCACACTTCACCATCACAAATGGTATGTCAAAACCAAAGTAATAATAAACCTTTGAGTCATTGGCCAAAAGCGCTCTTAACCTTCTCTTCCACTACCCATCCGCCATGACAATGGCTTAGAATTATTGTCTAACTTCAAACAAACCTCAGCCACACATCACCGACCACATTCATGAGTATAGCTTTACATAGTTTATGCAAAGCGCAAAACCAACAATGTCTCACTAGCTTTTTGATCTCTTGTCTCTCTCCTTGGTAAAGGTGTAGCTTTCACCTTCCCTCAATATGAAGAGTAAGCCATTAGTAAGGCCCAATATTATGACCTCATTTATGCACATTCAAGGTACTTATACATGGTACTTCCCGACCTTCCAAAACCCATGCTATTTGCCAAGACAACCCTGGATGTTCACTCTGCCAGACGGACTAATAGGTGCCACCATGGTGCATACAACCCCAACCAACACCTGGACAACATGGAACACCTCAATACCCACTCGCATAAGGGGGACACTTCTTATTACCCCCACCCCTTATCACCATATACCATGTTTCTATACTCCACCTAATAATGTTGGACCACCACCTGCACCCCATACATCCAACCCTTCCGCCCACTAGTGCTACTCCTCAACATCATCTTATAGTACTAGCAAAAGCACAACGCCTTCCTATGTACCTTATGGATTGTACCACCACGTATCCATATTTCCTTTCTGGTCCATTAATTATAGTCTATAGATCCCCCACATCTACATGCTGGGGTTAATTTTGTTAAACCATCTCCCGTTCAACAATATAAAAATTTGGAACAATTGAACACAACCAATCCAACCTATCCATCAACAATGCCAAGAAGAAAGGGCGGAATAGGAATAACAACAACCATGGTCAAGTTGGGAATCAACCCCCACAACACCAACCCATTGGGGACAAACCGTAAACCAAGGGAACCAAAACCCCCAAGGGGCATCAACAAATTCCAAGGGCGGAATAATGTTAAAACCATATACTTCTTGTGCCCTTTGTGGTGATTCCATTCATTACACTCACCATTTCCCATCGCTGATTTCAAATGGTTAAAATACTCAGGTAGTCTTCCCCATACCCCTACACAACCTGCCCCTCAGCAAGCACCACAACAATACATGCAACAACCCTCCCCTTCCATGCTACAAATTCCTATTCCACATCAAGGTGTGTGATAAACACCCAACAGGACATGTAGCCTACCCCACCTTAGTTGGGACAGTACCTCAATCCAAACGATCTAGCAGATCGCACGATCCTCATCACTATTGAGGAAGAAATCCTTCTGTAAATGCGGAATCGTCAGTATCCAGTTAAGTCTACTCCTATCTCTCCAAAGACAAAACCTACACCAACATGACCGTTGGTAATCCCTCACCCTTCCATCGAACCACAATTACACATCCCTCGCATCCCCCTGTGCGTGCATATCCACAACCCATGTGCTAGGGCAGCTCATAATTATAGCTTGGTAGATCACTTAGCACAACCCTCTCACGTACATGTCGGGCTCTTTAGAAGTCTCCAGACTTGTCCTACATAATTGAAATCACTACTTTCCACCTTTGAGGTCGACTCAGATACCCGAATCATTACCTTTGATCTTGACAGCGCAGAACCTCATCTTCCCACCTTGGTCGCTATTCAAATAGCAGTAACACGGAATATCACCGCCCATCGTATCATCGATGAGGGTACCCATGCATCATGTCCAAAACAATATGTATGTAAACTTGTCTCGAACTCATACCTTCCTTCATCACATTACGGTAGCCATGATTCGGACGACCATCAATCGGGCGGCTCTTCCAAAATGTCCCTACTGAACTTGGGGGCAAAACCATTCCCATCGACATCAAGCATATCTATAGTCTTGATTATAATATCTTGTTTCGACATAGCTACATGTATGCTAAGTGAAGGCAATGGCATCTTCCATCTTTCGACAATCATGTTCCCACAATGGAAGATTGTGACCATCGACCAAGTCTCACATTATGAGCCTAACCTCCATCTCGCCAATTCGAGCAATATTCTTCCTCTCATCCACGCCAACCAAGATGCATATCCACTAGTAGAGATGGGTCCCGATTTTTAAAGATCTATCCTTGTTAGGGACATACCATGAGCACCACCACTCCTTCCTAATCAAGTATGTGTGTCATCTAATCCATTAATTCACACCTGAGGGATTCTCTTCCCTCCTCGTGAAGCTTCATTCATTCCCTCGACACCAGTCGGGGAACCACTCCCTGCCTGGAGCCTCCTACGCACTCGCCGGGCCTCAACAATCCATGAACCTACATCCCCTTCATGGAATAATCCCGCTAGAGACACTCCCAACCCCTACCCAAATTCCCTTCTTTTACCATCCCCCAGGTATTGAAGATTTTAAAGTAGCCGCAACACTCACACTACCTAATATGGTGTTAGAAATCCCAGTTTGGTATCTGCACCCACTTGAGATGGTTCCTCAATCATCCCTTCCCCCCACGTGAAGGGACTTCCCATGACGGCATTCTATCCTACCTCCACTACCCCCATACCCCTACCCTCGGCTAATCGGGGCATGGAGGAAGAAGAAAGAGCCCACCGCCCACTTCCTCCATGCATCCCACCACCTGCGCACTATGTGAGAAAGAGAGGGCCACCAAACCAACAATTGTCCATCACTACCACTACGGAATTTAATCCCCCAATCAAATTCCCACAACACCCGCCACTACTCCTAGTCCCACTACTACCACCCAACCTTCCAATAGTAAAGGGTTGAGGGACCAAATATGCTTGTGCTATTCCGCTCGTGAGTACCACCATTATACCCATCATTTCCCCAACACCGCCACGCTTCTCGCCAAGTGCATTGGTCAAGCACTGTAACTCCGTAACAACCCACACCGCCACGTCTTCCAAAACATCACTAAATCCATTATGTTGTACCAATTTCAGTCAATGAATGCATGAGAGTCCCTTGCTCTCAGGATTCATTAGATCATTTTTCATACCAATGTCCTATGATCCTAGAATATAGGCAACGCCAATTGGCCCAGCTTCACCAACCCGTAGCATCTACCAATGACCTTACCTCGTTACTAGCAGATCTTCATGTCATTTCTCCAGCCCGAAATTCCCACGCCTCCATGGTTCTGCAAATGATGTTTCGAGGATTTACACCGCACCCCAACCTCTCCCTATTCCCAAGTGGATTACCCCCCACCCAACCACCACGGTACCCCGGGCATTTCCACAGTGGTTTATGTCGAACCCTCACTATCTTCCTAGCATTTCCTCCGCTTCATCAGGGAATTACACTATCAGGGATCACTTCTCACGAAACCCTATATTCCCTGCCATTTCCACTATGATGAGGAAATACTAAAAGAGCTACACCACCCAAACTCTCCCGATGCAATTCGGTGACGCCCACTCTTTCCGTAGGAAGCCCTCATGACTCCTAACCAAAACCCAATTTACGCGGTTGAAACTAAAGATTTTATCCCATATGGGACTATCGATTGGTTCAAAAATCCCGTTCCCGCCCCTGATGCGTTCGAAGTAGGCAACATGGCTAACATTTCCTCGACCATTAAAATGGACATTTCCATTAAACCCGGATTCGTCGAAGAAATTATCATTGGATCTGCTTGTACTCCTCGGGAAATTGCCGCATTTAAAGCCCTCTTCCATGAATATTGAGATATTTTTGCCTGGTCATCGCATCGACACCTAGCCTGGCATCGCACCAGTTCGCCAGAAATAGCGGCCATTGCACCCATCTAAGGTCGCTTATCAAATCTGAAATTGACAAATTATGTACGACTGGGTTTATTTACCCCATTGTTTACACTTCATGGATTTCCAACCCTATACCCATCGGCTGTAAATAGGGTAGACCAGTAATGCTGCTGTACGTAATTTCGTGGATCTCAATAACGCATGTCCAAACGACAACTTTCCAATGCCTTTCATCCATCAAATTATCGACGACTACGCTGACCACGAGGCTCTATCCTTCATGGACGGATTCTTTGGATATAACCAAATTCAAATTCCTTGAGTCCCTGCCGTTTATAGCATCGACGAAATTGGCCCGGAAGACATCACACCGCTTCACCAAAAACAAGCAGCCACCGCACTCCATCTAAGGTCACGGGCGAATAAATCTGGAAATTGACAACACGCATGTACCGGGTCGCTTTCTTACTCCATTGCTTACACTTCCTCATGGTTTCAACCTGTACCCATCGCATGTTTCAGGCACTATACTCGCTACACAGACTTTCGATTAACAAAGCCAGTCCAAAAGACAACTTTCCAATGCCTTCATCTATCAAATTATCGACGACTACACCGCTAATGGTGTCCTCTCCTTTATAATATTCCTCCGGCTATAACCAAATTCAAATTCACCCAAATTCCTATAAACTGAATTCATTACTCCCATAAGCTTTTGTATATCGTGGTTTATGTCTTTCGCTTAAAAATTTCCTACAAGAACTTTTCGCCAGGTAATGACATAAGAGTCTTCCACGACCGGGTCAGTAATCATCCTCGCCTACTTGAGGGACCTCACAAAATGCATCCAAGAAATGCACCCAAAGATCTTGATGATTTATGAATCATCTTTCAATGGTGTTGTCAATACAACATCCAATTGAACCCCCCTCAAGTGTGTACTTTCTGTCATTGTCAGACACCTTCTTGGTTTCATTGTCTCCCAACACGACATCAATGTGGACCCCCTCAAAGTCAAAGCTATCACTGAAATTCCACCTTGAAATTTACCATAACCTGCAGTTCGCGGTAAACCTAACTTCTTCGTGATGCTTTGTTCCCATCACGCCATACGCCAGGCACACCTGCTTCTCCGCTATCATGTCACGCATATTCCCTTTCATTGGGATGACTGTTCAACAATCATTTGACAATCTTAAAGAAACACTTTCAATGCACTCTTTAGCGTAATCTGACTACAATCACACTACATCCTTTTACGACGCTGCCACCAGACACACCACATCCTCGCCCGCATCGGCGATGAAAATCGCGGGAATATATCATTTACCACGGTAAGAACCCTTAGGGACCACCCTTTGAAGTATAAACGGAAGAGAAACTTGCTCTGTAATTGTCCCGTACCCGTAAACCGCACCATTACATTTTTCATTGACCACCAAGGTTGTCACGCTGCATTCCAACCCCATGCGCATTTGCTCGGGCCGCTCCAAGTTAACGTACCCGCCAATGATTGTTATACTTCGCGAGTACGACCTCGAGTTCTCGACACCTACGAGTAAGAAGGCCCTCGCTCTCACCGAACTTGTCACCACCTCCCCTCTCGACACCACCAAGGTTCCAGGTATCACGCCCGGACTTCCTAACTTAACATCTTCTTTGTATCGCTTTTAGATGATCCCTGGTAAGCATGCACCTTTCTCATCTACCTACAAACTCGTAATTTAGGTAACCACTCACGATGATCACGTATTCTCCACTAAGCTCCCTCAAGTATCTCCCTATCGGCGTATATCCTATACTGGGCAAGGCTGACACCATTCTCGCCGGTGCTCGACTATTGATGTGAGGCCGTATTTAGTCTTAAATGAATGCCACAATGGAACATGTGGCTATATTTGGTCTATCCATCACTTCAAAATATTATCCGTGCCGTTACTTTTGGTTTACCTCGCTTATGATTGTGACTCATGCTGTGAAACGATGGGAGCAATGTCAACTCTATGCCAACAACAAAGCCCGAAGCTCCCCGCCTTCACTCTGTCATTACTGCCGGCCCTTTGTAAATGGGGCATTGACTTTAAGGAACTATGTGTAATCCCTCCAACAATGGTCACAATACATTGTTGTCACCGTTGACATTTACCCAAATGGGCCGAATTTATGCCCACTTTCAACAACACTACTGACATTGTAAATATCGCTTTTCTTTAACCAATGCCATATCCCGTTTTGAGTAAATTACACAACTTGTTTCAACCATGGGAAACACTTGATAATGAGATCTTTGTTGAACTCTCATCTCGATTAGGATTCTCACGAAGTTTGCTTCACCATATTACGCTCAGTCTAATGGATAGGTTGAGGCAGTGAACAAAGTCCCTCAAGACCATGTTACATACCGCATGGTTAATAAACATAAAACCAATTGGCATCATATGTTATTTTCTGTGCCATGGGATTATCGAACGGTATTAAAGGCTGCTACAGGTTTCACGCCATTTAATTTAGTCCATGGGGTCGAGACAAATCTCCCCATCGAGTGTGAAATCACCACCCCACGCACCACAATTGAGTTTTTATTCTATTAACGCCCAATGGAGCAGTGCTTAATCAACTTGAATCTCCGGATGAAGATCGCTCATCTCCGGCCGCAACAACATGGCAGCCTAAAAATGAGATCGGTTACCATCGCCATGTCAACCTTTCATTCCGCACTCATTCCGGCTTATGATATTTCTCATGATACCTTTGGCCATGGAAAGTTTGAATCACTTTGGTATGGTTCTTACATTATCCAACATTGCCTCACCAAATGTGCATACATCCTAGCCTCCCCGGCGGCCTCTCTCTTAAAGAACCCGCCAACGGGTTGTATCTCAAGAAATTTTATGCTTAAGTAGTCATTCTACCTTAGGTTATTTCTTTCTAGTGTTTTTAATCTTTTTCCTCTCCCCTCATCTAAACTATCCTATTGACAGAGGATGCTTCCTTCACAATTATCTACCACATCGGTTACACTGATGATGCCGTTGGACACAAAATCTCGCTCAACAGCTTGGGCCCTCTATAACCCCTCACATGAAATGCTACATTCAAGCGGTATATGTTTGGGAGCAGAACCAACAACCAAGATGAATACACTGTGGGTCATTGCCTCCTCGACGATGCCCAAAGGTCATCATATCTCGGCCAATCTTTACATATTCCCTAATTCTCGCCTAGTCTCTAACTCAACAATGTATACCGTGTAAGCGATCCGCGGCTCTCACAAATACCTGCAAGTTAGAATTTTATCTCACATTTTGATTCCATTACATTTACACATATCTCCAAGACAATTGAATCAAACAATGCATGAAAGTAGCTACCATGGTGTTAGATTGGCATATATCACACTGCTACACATACATAAACATCTCTATAACTCACACATCATATAGATAGAATAGACATCATCATAACATCAACCAACAAACACATAGAAAATATCGATCTCTAAAATATGTATAATCATATATATCGTCCCATCAAGCCATCCAAATGTTTACATAAAAATACATGTGCCTGCACCAAAGACAACACCTCGTACAAAAATCACTACCAAAATTTATATACAACCAAAAATATACATCATATTAGTCATGGTGCCTCTATCACACCACAACCTGCTCCTCCCTCAGGAGGAAGTGGTGGCCCACCACCACCTGCCTCTGGCAGTGGTGGACTACCTATTGTGACTTCTCACCATGTAAGGCCCACTAGTCATCAGTAGCCTAAGATCATGACACTAGCATTATGGTCTGCCATTGTGATCGCACCCCTGACACACTACCTGTAGGAAGCTCTCATCCCCGATATGTGTCCACATGCCTCTCGTGCATGTCCTATAACACTGCCTCCGTGATGGACTCTGCATATATGGCTACTGCAAATTCAACTCCTAAGCTGCTTTGGAAAGGGAGCGCGGGTGGGATGGCTCCCCCAAGCACTTCGGCTTGGAAATCACACCTCGCTTCGGCCGGGCTCTCTCGCTCTCAGCTTCGGCCACCCCCAAGGGTATCATCCCTTGGGTAACCCACGTCTCTCCATGAGGGGCCGCTGCCTCCTGCCTCCCCGGGAGCTTTGCCTCTCTTGGCTACATTCCTACCCCCGCCTCAAGGAGGGTGACACATCCAAGACATGCAAAACAACAACAAATGTATAATATCAACATCTGAATTATATACATAAGGACCGGATATCTCAAAACAACATAAATAAAATATACATAAAATAAATGTACTGATGTCAAACCTCCCCTAGAGGGAAACACCATACCAGTCAAGTCAACCCCATAGGTATCAAAGTACTCACCAAGTGTATCTGTCGCTTATATCCGTGCTGCATCTGCTGAAAAAATAGTGGCCACCTTCACCACCACCGTATTTTAACCAAAATTGTAGACCAATCACCAATCATACCTCTCGTGTAAGGCATCTTCTAGTGTAATCCCTGCAAAGATCGCATACACTCCTTCCAAAAACTGTGCCACTAATAAGGGACCCGGAAGCAAACTTCTCCATGGACCGACAGTTGGTCCAACTCACACCATCCTAGCATACAGCCCCAAGCGAATTTTGCCATCCAACACTCTTCCAGCACCAACATCCGCCACCACTTAATCCACAATGACCCGTGATACTCGTGACAATCATCACCAAGTATACAATGATGAGCTAGGAGTCGAGCAACATCTATTGCTCACCATGCTCCCGTATATTAGTTCCTGACTGAGCAAAACTCCACCAATATTATTAGCTGGAGTGGTCTTAAGTAAATACTGCTTCTGGTAGGGGCGCTCTGGGAGCCTACCAGAAGGAGCATCCTCCACCATAGGGAAGGGGATTTCTCTCCTCGCACGAGGAAGCAATGCAGCCCCGGACTCCACATCCGAGAAGGAACTGTAGTAGATACTCCTATGCCCGTATCATTGGCACTCAAAACTTTTAGTAACCCGCAGTAGTTGCTAAAGTCACTGTACACCAGTCTCAATGGCTACAACATCTCAACCGGGCTCCAGCTTCGCCACCGCATCGGTATCATCACTGGCCAAGCACTCGTGAAACTAATGTAGTCCCATATTAGTCAGACAACCTCTCAACAAAGATAAAAAGACTCATTTATTTTATTTTTATTTTTTACCCCTTCAACCTTGCCTCCTAGGAGCGGTTTCATTGCACGCACTCCATGCGCTGCTTGTTTCCATGTGCATGTATATAAGGCGCTGTACACTCATAGGTGCGCATTAGTAATCCTATTCACTTACACATTTTATGATAAGATCGCACGTCACAATGGTCAGCGTGCACTAAGTGCTGCATGTTCAACTCATATATGCGTCTCTAGGGTGTGTGCTTTCCACTATTCCTACCAAGACACCCATTCATGTGTTCATTTTATGTATCTAATGTATAAATTTCACTAAATCGCCCATGCATGTGGGCCCAAATCCCATAAAAAATCCCATCAAACCCCCTGTACAACCCTCCATACAAACACTACCTATAAACTATGAAATTCACAAAGTACAATATGATAGGGCCACTAACATGTGTCTCATCGCTCCCGGAACAGTAGCCTCACTCTCCCATAATATCGAAATCTCCTCACAACTATATCGTCAGTTCAACAACAGTGATAGGTACAAATGAGGTGGCAATGTGAGCCCTACATCTATATATAGGCCTTTGCCAAAATTCCACTCACCATCCTGTGAGCCCAAGGTGTCCATTTTCAAAACCATTCTAGCCACGATCAACATCTCGCCACCTACATCACAACTATCCCCGGGACACTTTTCATCCCTCGAATGGTGCCTTTGTCTAATATGGTTAGGTATGCATTGTTGTTTGTTCGAATACATGTCTACACTTTTGATTCTCTCGACATTGTTCACTTTGCATTTGTTTCTCATATGTGCGTATCTGAGTCCCTCAACACTGCATCACCCCTTCCGTATATACTCAAGACTGCATGTATCTTTCCCATTGTATCGCAGACTTGTATTTCCAACAACTTCTGATAAGTTTACTTAGGATTCTAGTCCTTGCTATGTGTTAATTTCGCTTCTCCATTTGTACCTTCTAGATTCCTACTTCCTAGAAGATTTTCACCCAGACATGAGTTGTCCTATCTTATAGCACCCTTTGCCACTCTTTTTTTGACACTCATGTTGTTCTGTTACCCCTTTAGGGATGGAGTCCTGATAGTCTTTCTCATCATGTTGTAAATTAACCACACACTTCCTCCTCATTTTGCTAGCTTTCCCACATGGACTCCTGTAAGTCTCTTTACTTGTTCTATTTTTTACCCGCCTCCCAAGTATCACACGAACCCTCCATTTCATCCACAAATCAGCTTTCCTATCTCGAGAACCTATATCTATTTCTACCACTCCTATACAAACTCACCAATGGGGCCCCACCCTTCACCAGTTTTCCAACAAATTATGCCCTACATGGACCACCACCCATATCACACTGGGGCACATGTTTCTATATTTGTACATTTCTCCCCAACAATTATTCATTATTTATTGTACAAACTTTTATTTCCAAAATACATATTTTTCTTTGTCGCCACCGCTATTTAATTTTGCTTCTTTCTCGCCACATGCAACCTATACCCTCGTTGGAGTATTACTTTATCATCTACCTCTCTTGCCAAGATCGTCTATATCTTCGTGAAAGTACTCCACGTGTCACTTACTCCTATCCTCCAACTTGTTCACTTTTGTCCGTCCCACCTCCGTAATAACTTTATCAATCGGTCTTGTCATCCCCCTATTAATTAAACTGCTGTTGCAAATCCACTTTTATCTCATACATCTCTCCAACCAAGCAGCGCCTTTGATTCTTCCCACTTATTGGACTCCCCGTCTAGTACTGCTACTTCCTCACCTCGTGATTCCATGAATCCCTTGTTTAGAAGTCAGGCATTCCCCTTTTGTCATATCACATTACTTTTTCCGTATACATGTGATCTTGATTCTCATTTTCCATTTAATGAGATCTCGGACGGCACAGTGGGAAACACCACTGCCCTCGCTATCATGGCCCCCATAACATTCGATGCCAACACCTTATCTCGTGGTTAAGGGTCTTACTTTTCGACTATTGTGCTATTGTTAATATTTCACTGAAGACCTTTGAATTTGGTAGGCCATCAATGCCCACATCATCGCCGCCGCTTATTACAGTGATCATTGCCTATTGTTCAGTGTATGTTCCCTGCAGTAGAATTGTCTCTTTCCTTTATCATCACCGCCTCTGGCATGCATGTGTAGTCATCTACACCAACACTTCAAATAATTCAGATTTACCTAACACGGCATAATGGGGCATGCCCGCCTCGCTTGTACAATGTATTTCATTTTTGTAATAACCGCAGAGGGCCGGGTCCCACCGGTTCTTTTCTCCAACGGGTAACTCTTAACTATCCCACTATTTCTCTCTTACAGCAACATTCTTAGTAGAAGAAATTGATGGATTTCAACTATACACATGCTCCTAACCCTTTATCCATCAGGGGGCATCTGTTATCACTGAAATCTCACCCGCACATGGTTAACAAGAACTCAGCATCGGCCAAACAATAATGAAGTTGTTCATGGTTCCAATTCACTCACAGCATAAAGTAACCAAAAATTGAAGATCGCTTTACAGAAGATGGGTGCGAGCGCAGGTGCAGTGGAATAAATGTACCATAAGCGATATATGCATTTATGGGTCAAGAAGTGCAAAAACTTGTGCACCCGCTAAAATGGCCATTTATCAACTGGTCGACCCCAACCACTTCATATGGATTATCTCCCGCTTCATTTGACCCTCAAATCTGAGCTAACTGCATGGTAGGCTGGTCAAAGACCTAATAAATCCCTAAAGAGCCTCTTTCACACTACAAAGGGAGTTACATAATCACCCAATGCAATGCTAAAAAAAGCCATGAAGAAACCCTCATTTTCCTCAAGGAATTTCATGTAATGCTATGCTACTTAGATTGTTTTAATGGGTTCACTCCTTGCCAACACATTATATCATTTCATTGAGCTATCCACCTCTCCATTGAGTGGATGTACTAAGAGTTCTTCTATCATTTTCATTTTCTTTGTTGTAAGGAGAGCAAGCTTATGAGGGTCAAGAGCTCTCTTGAGGGAAGAATGGACTCATAGTCCCCTTTCTTTATTGTGATTTGATTATCAATAGATCAGCCCAAAAACATTGGTGATATTGGTCTTTTGTGTTTTTTATTTCTTTTATCCATATGCTTATGATTTTAGTTTGTAATAGTTTAATTCTTGCTTATAGTTTTGTTGTTATTTCTCTAACTCTTTCATCTACAACTATCATGCCTGAAGACCCAACTCGGCATGTAAGCACCTCTTATTCTCTCACCAAGGTGACGAAGAGGGTGAAAAAACTGAGTACAACCCAAAGTGTGCCAAGAAACAGAGGACAAATACTAACAGATGCAACTCTTCATCTATCAAGATTTGAGAACGCCCCTGGACAATGTAACCCAGGAACCTGTACTGTAATCTGGAAAGGAATGTGAGAGGGAAGACGAGATCCTGTTAGTGCACCCCAATCAAAAAGGATGGCCTCATTACTTAGGGGGGGTTTTGTGGGAGAATGAGGAATTCCCCCCAACACAGTAGATTCTCTATCAATGAGAAAAACATGGGCAATATTAGGTTTACTCTCTAGAGGGAGAGTAGGATCGACTGATGATTGGATCAAATCGACCATGCAGAAACTCTTCAAAGGAAGAATGGGATTGACCCATGAAATATCTAGAGAAACCACTATGGCACTCTTCAGATGAAGGGTGGGACTCACCAATGAATGAACTGGATCAGTCACTTTAGCACACATCATAGGAGGAGTGGGATTGATTGAAGAAGTCACTGGAGAAACCACTTTGACACTTCTCAATGGAGGAGTGGGATCGACCAATGGCAGAGTCAGGTCAAACACTTTGACACTCTTTGGATGAAGGGTGGGATTGACCAATGACGGGACTAGATCAATCACTTCGGTTTCACTCTCCAAGGGGAGAATGGGGTTGACAGGTTGAAATAGATTGACCGCTTTGGCGTCACTCTCTAATGGGAGACTGGGGTCGACCGAGGATGAAAATGGATCGACTACTTGGGTTACACTCTTTTGATGAAGAGTAGGGTTGATCGATGATGGAACCATATCAACTACTTTGGTGAGTGGTTCAACTGAGGATGAAACTAGATTTACCACCTAATCAACTGGATTTACCGGGGATGGAATTAGATTGATCAATCCATCAACTAATGATGGGTTGGGATAAAGCTTATGACAACCTTTTGGAAGTTGAATTTTTTCCAAAAGAAAAGAAGCCCCATCCATACGTGGACAAAGGTGAGAATAGTGATCATATTTTCATAACATTCAATGGAATCTGATAGTTGTCTTCTTCTTACCAAGATTAAAGTCACTAGTTGATGAGGTATCATCGACATGACTGACAGAGGTTGATGACGTGGAGGAACACATTTCTAAGACCTTGGGAATACCAGGTCAATCCCTCAGAAAGTGGTCACCCTTACAAAGACTACAAGGGAATTTGGGTTTCAGATTCTTCATTTTAATCTTGTTGACCTCATCAACACTCCTAGTACTATTAATAGTAGCTGGTTGTTAGGATTCAAGATCTGATGTTGTTGGAGCCTTTCTCCTTTTAATATTCTTCTTCTTCTTCTCTTTTCGTTTCTTCTTCTTCTGATCAACCTGGCTACTTTATTTATAGATTTCACTAGATGAAGAAGGAGAAATGGAAGGAGACTTAATGGGTGAAGAAGGGGAAAATTTGACATGAGGTTGATGTTTGGGTGGTGTACTGACATGTAAAGTATTAGGTGCAGTTGAAACATTGGGAGGATTCGAAATCACTGGAGTGGGGAGCAACCAAACCGGTAATCTGATGGTGAGTCCTGAAAGACTCAGTGTGGCAATGTACGGAGGACCAAAGTTTCCAAAAGAAGGAAAGATATAAGGTTCTCCAGGAGAAGGGGTTCCTCCATTGGTACTCTCAGGATTTGATTCCATTAACACTGGCTTGACCTAGGGTCCACTAAGTAACACAACCAACACATGCTATTAATCTGAGAAGCAAACAATAAAAAAAAACCTTCCCACAATGAAACCACTAGTTGGTGATGAAATCTAACATTGTGAGATAAAAATAGGAAGAGGAAGGTGTAGAGCAGGTGGATTAGTTATGTTGGCAACCTGCTTAATGGACTTATTCCTTAGTGCAACCTTCCACGTAATAATTGTGGATTTACCCTCCAAGGAGCCTGCGTGAGATTGACCAACGTCTATTTTAGGTACAGTGAGACTTCCCTTCACCATCACCTTGTGTGAGACCCTAAATATTATGGGTACTAAGGTCACCAACTCCCAGTCAGCCCCTGGGGGGGTACAATCGATAGTCCGATTTGAATGTATGGGTATGATAACAAGTCTAAAATCAACTTGATAGGATCCCACACATAATCATGGGTATACCCTCAAGTGACCCCCAATATATGATCCGACCATTACAAACAGTTGAACCACATAGGGGTAATGTCCATAAATCTCCTGAATGCGACCTCGTGCATAAGCTCTCATGGTGAAACATATAATGGAGATTGAGAATTATACCTAATTTATGATCTGATAAGAAGGTATTGACATGGAAAATATTGGATATGTGAAACTTATGATCTCATGGGTGAGATGTCATGAAATAAATTAGTGTAGATTACTTAAGGAAAGGGGTTGGACAAGGAGAACTGGAAGAGACTGTTGCACCTTCATTCAAAGGATTGTAATTACTTTTACTTGTTCTCATTAATAATCAATGCTTGGCCTATTTCTTTCAAACTGATACTTGTTCCACATGAGTTTGTCTGTAGTAGATGGATATATGTTAGAGGTAATATTAGTAGAGTAGGAAGTCTTTTGTACCTTTTCTTTCTTTATAGGACCTATCAGGGAGCTCAAGATCAAAGAACAACCAAGACTTTGCAAGGACAAACGTCACTAATAAGGTATACATCTTTCTCCTTCTCTTTCATTGATTAGTTTGATTAGATCTAAAAGGAAGTCAGTGTCCATGTTAAGAACTTTTTTGTCATGGCCTTAGGAGTCTAGAGACCAAGAGGGAATCCACTTGTCCGCAGGGGGATTCACCTACAACAACCACGATAATATTTGTGTAATGTGATGAATGCATGCATGTATTTACTTTCTTTCAGCAATTAATGGTTAGTCTTGATGAATGAGTTAATATATTGTTAGGAATTTGTTTATGTTGTTTGGGAAATAACTTGTGAAACATATGTATGTGACCAAAAGGAATAAGTAGATCACACCAACATCTTATGATATACGATTTTAGTCAAGAAACCCCTATATCCTACTCTATCCTAGGCTGTAAACACCTGAGTCTTATATCCCCCCATTTAAATCTATCTTGGGTGAGACTGCGCAATGCATTATGTGTACTGCGTTGCCTTCTGGTTTACCGGGAGGGCTGATAGTTTTAGAGGCTTTGTTGAAAAACTAAATGACATGAACCCTGGGTCAATAACTCAAATGACTAGAGAGAGGAATGAATAACCAACAAATGGTTCCATTGCCAAGTTAAAAGGAACAGGAAAGGACTAAGTAGACCAGATAGAGTGAACGATAACTGAAGGGGTGAAACAAAAGAACAATGAGCCATTAGAAGGGAATTTTGAGAAAGGAATGAAATTGTTAAATTATTGAAAGAGTATAGGGATGTTTTGGCTTTCAGTTATGATGAGCTCAAGGTCTATAGGGAGGATGTGATTTAGCATGTGATTCCTCTTAACAAAGAAACTAAGCCCTTTAAACAAAATTGAGGCAAATAAACTCCAAGTTAGCTCCTTTGGTCCAACAAGAGTTACAGAAAATGTTAGAGGCAGGAATCATTGCTCAAACTAGACATTCTTCATGGTGCTCAAATCTGGTTGTTGCTAGGAAGAAGAATGGAAAGATCATAATTTGTATTGACTTCAGGAATTTGAACAAGGCTTGCACAAAGGAGCACTACCCCCTTCCCAAGATGGAAACTTTACTTCAAAGGGTAACAGGATCAGGAATGATTTCCATGCTTGATGGGTTTTCACATTGTAATAATATCAGACTTAAGGCTGAAGATAGGCATAAAACAAGTTTTACTACTCCATGGAGAACTTTTGAATATCTTAGGATGCCATTTGGTTTATCAAATGCTGGAGCTACTTTTCAGAGGGCTATGGATTATTCCTTTAGAGGGATAATTGGAAAATTAATTGAAATATATCATGATGACTTGATAGTATTTTCTAAGGATGGGAAAACTCATATTAACCATCTTAGGCAATTTTTGGATAGATGTAGAGAGTTTGGAATTTCTCTAAATCTTGTTAAGTCAGTCTTTGGGGTGACTGAAGGAAAATTGTTGGGCCACATAATTTCAAATAATGGGGTCAAGTTAGACCCAAAGAGAATTGAAGTTATTAGCAAGGTACCCTTGCCTGTATCAAAGAAAGCTCTACAATCCTTCTTAGGACAAACTAAATTTGTCCATAGGTTAAATCCTAACTATGCTGATATTATGAAACCTTTATATAAACTACTTAAGAAGGATGTTAAATTTGAATGGAATGAGGAAAGAAAACAAGCCTTTGAAGCTATTAAGATTTCCATATGTGAAGCTCCCATCCTTATTAGCCCATATTATAATAAGGATTTTCTGATTTTCTCCTTTGCTTCTGAGGACACTATTGTTGGTGTGTTGCTTCAGAAAAATGATCAAGGCCATGAACAACCCATTGCCTATATGATTCGGGCCTTGCAGAATTCACAGCTTAAGTATCCCATGTTTGAGAAACAAGTTGATGCCTTAGTAAAATCACTCAAACATTTCAGAGTTTTCATCAGGTATTCTAAAGTGATTGGTTATGTTCCTAGTCCTGTAGTTAAGGATGTTTTATAAAAAGTGGAAGGATTAGGCTTAAGAGGTAGATGAATTGCTAAGATCCAAGAGTATGATTTGGAAATCAGGCCTACAAAGTTGATTAAGGGCCAAGGTTTGGCTAAAATGTTAACAGAGAGTAATGAGAGAGCTTTGGGTATGGTTTTCCAGATTAATAATGAAGAATATCCTCCTAAATTATTAAAGCTTGAACAGGCAGAATGGTACACAGACATCATCTTTTATCTCAAGAATTTGACTTGTCCAAACCATCTAGTAGGACACAAGAAAAGGTCCTTAAAGTTAAAAGTTGCTAAGTATGTTCTTACTAGAGATGGGTTAGGATGGAAAAATCCTGATGGGGTTATCCTTAGATGTGTGGATGACGTTGAGTCAAAGAAACTAGTGGATGAATTCCATGGGGGATTTTGTGGTGGATATTTTGCTACTAAAACTACTACCCACAAGATCCTTAGAGTAGGATATTATTGGCCCATGATATTTTCATATGTGCATCAGTTTGTTCAGAAATGTGAGCCATGTCATCTTTTCACAGGAAAGCAAACGTTAGCAGCACTCCCTTTGCAACCAGTTGTGGTTGAGGCACCTTTTCAACAATGGGGTTTGGACTTGATCGGAAAGTTTAGTGATAATTAAAGTAATGGGTATTCATGGGTTCTCACAACAATAGATTACTTTACAAAATGGTTTGAAGCCATTCCTACCAAGTCAACAACTAAAAATGTTGTGATGGATTTCCTAGAAGACAAGATTATAACTAAATTTGGGGTCCCATCAAAGATAGTGAGAGATAATGCCAAGACCTTTTGTTCAGCTGAGATGTCTTTCTTTTATTTCAAATATGGTATTTTCTTATCACATGCATCATATTACTATCCCCAAGGAAATGGTCAGGCAGAATCAAGTAACAAAAACTTAATGACCATAGTTAAGAAAATAGTTGGTGAGAATAAGAAATCTTGGGATAGTAAAATTAAACATGCATTATGGGCTGACAGAGTAACAAAGAAAGCAACAACTGGGAAGAGTCCCTTTGAGTTAGTATATGGATTGGAAGCTAGGTTACCAGTACACCTTAGACTTCCTACTTATGGGTTAGTTGAATATTCTTCCACAGATTAGGATGCAGTTCAGAACAGGGTCAATCAGGTCATTGAGTTGGATGAAATCAGACGAAAAGCTTATGATCAGAGTTGCAAAAATCAGAGCAAAGTAAAGAAAGATTTTGACAAATCATCCAGGCAAAGGGACTTCATGATTGGGGACACAATTTTTCTATGGGATAAAGGTAGAGAGAAACCAAAGAAACATGGGAAATTTTACATCTTATGGTTGGGTCCATATTTGATCAAAGAAATACCAGGGCCTAATTATTTTCATCTCAGCCATTTGGATGGTGAGCCCATCAATCTTCCAAGGAATTGGAAGCAGCTCAAACTCTTTTTCAGATGATGAGAAACTTGGTTTTCAAAGGGAGACCCTTTGTAACGTATCTCTAACCCTTTTCCTTGTATTTTCAATTTTGTATTATTTCATTTATAATGTTGATATGTACTTAGAATTATTTCTTGTATCATAGATTCAATTTGTAATTATTATGTTGTACTTTAGATATTTCAATATGTAGATGTTGTGTATAGCATTGATTTTATTTTATCATGTATGAATATGTACTAATGTTAATTTATGGTGTTCACTTCGGGGAGCACTTTGTTTTGTAGATGCTGGATTCTCGTATGCTCTCCACCT
>SNQJ01S0074887.1:0-13114 GCA_010110895.2 Picea sitchensis
TTACCTTCTAAAATATCTTAAACCACTTTGACTACTTTGACCTTTTGGGGCTTCTAGATGACATATGAGGGTCCTCCAACTTCATAAGGCCATAACTCTCAAACCGTGAGGAGTTATGTGGCATTCCACATACCACCAGAAATGGAATGAAATGTAATATTCATATAGAATAGTCTTACTTGAAAATATATAAAAACTCATACCATTATTCATCAAAAAAACTTGGGTCCATTACCCAAACCTGGCTTCTCCAATTTCTCATGGCCATAACTCTCTAACCATGAGGAGTTATGTGATGTTCCACATACCACCGGAAATAGAATGAAATGTATTATCTATACATAATAGTATTAAATTCAAATATATTAAAAATCATACCATTATACATGAAACAACCTTGGGTCCATTACTCAAACCTTTGTGCTACCAGAATTCGCTACCAGACTTTCTTCAAGGGTTGACATCAATGATAACCAACCTTAATCAACATAAGGGTTGGAAATTTTTAACTAGTCTAGCTACATGATATTCCTATGTGAAGAAGGAATCTTTACACTTTGCTGCAATCTTGTTGACCTGCTTCTGTTGGATAGAAGGTGCTTGGGTCGAGGCTGTAGTGGTTGCAGTATCCTTCTATTCACCTTTTGAATAGATTATGAAGAAGCTAAATTTTGTAGTATGAGATACTACCTTGCAACATTGTTTAAATGGGACAATAGTTGGAACTACCTATGGTATCTTGTAGAGATGACCCCCTAGAGTAACAATTACACTATGAGGTAGATACTCATAGATAGCATGGTGCTTCCAAATATATGATTGGCCCAAGAGAACGTCATAGAAATCCAACAGGGCAACATTGCATAATACCTCATCCTTGAAGGGCTGGATTTCATATGACAATAAACACTGCTGGCTAACACGAAGATCTCGTCCCTGGCGAAGCCACCCAATGTTGTATGGTTTTGGTTGTGGTGTTGTCGACAATCCCAACTATTTGACGACCTCTACTAAGATGAGTTTCTTCTGGCTTCCACTATCAACAATAAAATTCAACAAGGTTCCCTTCATCCACATCTATGAATGAAAAAGGCACTCCCCCTCTTAAGGATATGTGGGTTGTTCTGGTTGAATTTCTGCGGTCATGACAATAGTAGTGGGGTATATGTCGATGATCTGTCTTATATCAATATTTTCTGAATCAGATTCTGAATTAGGGTTTGTCGCCTTGTCTTTGATCTTGACCACCAATGAATGTTTTGAGTGACATTCATTCATGTTGTGCCAGGGGAGTTTTTGGAAATCACACCATTTTTCGGTGTCCTTCTTCGTCTTTCCATGACCCTTCTTTTCCTATGTCTTGGATTGGATTTTGAGAGACTTTTTGTTAGGGACATATTTATAATACTTTGGTTGTTGTGGATTTCTAGACCCGAACTCCCATTTTTTCTGGTGCTTAAATTTATGGTCAATTTTAACAACATATCTATAAGCAGCATCGAGTGATAGATGTCCAAAAAATCCATTTTAGTTTGGAGGTATCCATGTAGAGCCCCACTGTATTTCAGAACCAATTGTCATTCAGAGTATTCGATATGAAACTTGGTGCGCAAGGTATGGAAGGTATTGGTGAACTCTGAAACTTCTCGACCCCTCCCTTGTCGCAGTGTGGTCCATCTCATGTACTGGTCCTCATAGTTTCCAACAGGATAATACTGTTCCTTTACCACATCCACAAAAAATCCCAAGTGGGCTCGGCCCCATATATTCCAGAATCCTCTATGGAATTTTTCTCCCGGTAAGCTTCCCACCAATGTTTGACACGGGGGATAGCCTTAAGGAGTGTGAAGTTGATTGTTTCCCTATCAGAGAAATTATGAACATAGAAATAATCTTCTAGCGGATTTAACCATTTTTGTAAGGCATCTTCATCTATCTGTCCTTCAAGTATGGGAATATCAAAATTAACTTGTACCTTGAAAGGTGAGGTTCCTCCAAAGTGGTTACTTGATGAATACATGTCTTTTTTTATCGGAAGGCATTGAAGGATGTGGTGAAAAGTCTCCATCATTTCATCACTCTGTTGCGTGAAAGCTTGCTAAAGAAAAAGATTAATAGAATCGCATGCTCTATAATTTTTGTTTTCTTCTGCCATGGAGGGTTTATTGGGCATGCGAGAGTGATTTTATTCAAGAGAGACAAGCTCGATACCCAAATTTCTATACTCAGACCTCATTAGTGACATGCACTAAAAAATGATCAAGAGCATCCTGCTCTGATACCGCTGATCCGAATTATTTTCGGCACTAAATGAGAGCGGAGATATAATAAATAAATGTATAGAGATATATCAGATATCCAATAATATAACATAAATGTATCATATATGAAACCATAAACAAAATGATAAATTAATACACAATTTTCTATTAATGAGCGAAAATGTACAAAGACTATAAAAATACAAAGTGAAAGACTCGCTAGAATGGCGACATCTTATCTTTAAGAAGAGATGTGTCCTCTAATCGCATTTGCAAGAAGATGATTTTATAGTGAAGAACCAAAGGAATTTTTATCATAAACAAAATCCAGAACCCTAACCCTGAAAGATGAAAAGCCAACTGTTTTGTGGACCCCGTTTTGGGAATTTTGGTGTATTAACTTCCCGAGGGTGTAACTTTGGCATATGATCATCGTTTGGGAAGCACAATAGATTGTTGGAAAGGTATCGACGAGGAGATTTATTTTTGGTGATAAATAAGAGCCTTCGACCATCATTGAGAATATCTATCCCGAAAAACCTTCATTTACGCCCTCAAAATGGCCCTGGAAGTTAAAAAATGCTAAAAATAGTAAATTACCAAAAATGCTAGAAAACTGTTTTGCGCCAGTTGAAAAAGGTGGGTGACCACTGATATCCACATCAATAAATCATACCTCCTTAGGAAGAAATGTGTCTACATTGTGTTGAGTGCTCGGGGGAGAAGGAAAAGCGTTTGCTGAATCTCCTTCTTGATGAGCTGCTTGCCTTGTTGAAGGAGTTGCACTGCTTAGCTTGTTGAAGGTTGTCCCAAACTTGTGGCTGGAAGGGTTGGAACTTTTTAACCAGTCTGCATACATGATATTCCTTTGTGTAGAAGGAATATTTACACTTTGTTGAAATCTTTTCGACCTACATATATTGGATATAAGGTTCTTGGGCCGAGGCTGTAGTGGTTGTAGTATCCTTCTGTTCACCTTATGAACAGATTGTGAAGAATCTGAATTTTGTAGAATGAGATACTACCTTGCGACATTTTTTAGGTGGGAAAATAGTTGGAATTACCTATGCTATCCTGTATATATGACCCCCTAGAGTAACAATGACACTATGGGGTCGAGACTCATAGATAGTGTTGGTCCAGAAGTCTACACTTAAGGCTATAAAGTGTGGAGTGTAAGCATCTAAAAAGAGTGAAAGAAAAGGAAGGGGAAGAAACAACTTTAGGGGATGAAGCTATGGCCGATCTCTGAGTTGTCTTTCTAGCTTCCAAATATTCTTGAATGCTGATATCCCACTTGATAGAGGCCCATGAACGTTCGAGATTTGTTCGGGTGGTGGCAGTCTTAAGTATGACATCGAAAAGATTCAAAGCAATTCTGGTTTGATCCGATAGGCTAGGTTCGATGTTGGGTTGTCTTACGATGGGTACATTCATGGGGAGAACAGAGATTTAAAATAAGGTTGATGTTTTAAAGTGCTTATCTCAACTTTAGATTATACGGGGAAAATTCAGTGAAGCCAATCGAAGGGTTTAACAAAATCGAAGGTCATTTTCCATAATTGAGTTTAAAATCTTGAAATGAGTGTGAAAACATAGAGCTGTCAACAATGTGGGGCATCAATTTCAGAGGAATCCCATGCTGTAGCAGAAGAATAAAGGACAAGAATACCATGATGGAAGCATATAATGTAGAGATCTAAGTAATTCACAGGCCTTGTACCTGCTAGTAGCTGATACAGAGGAAAAACTATAAATAACTAGATACCTAGAACCTGATCACCACAGTAGAAGTTATACTAAAATGCAGCTAAAACATTCATCAAAGACATATATGTAAAAAATGGCATGAAGCATGAAATACAGAGGAAAAACACATAACTCAATCTTGACAGAATATGGACTCTTCAATTCGCTTTTTATTAATCCTGGCTAAAAAGAACTTTCTCTATTACAATCTACCACTGGCGAAAAGCCCCATCTATTACAATCTCCCCGCTATTTAAACAAACTTCTGAACATCTAGAATTATGATCATTCTGAAAACTTGCCAGTTACAAATGGAAAATTGGAGCATTTATATCCTCATATTTGTCTTCCCTCGTAAGGGCGGAGCACCTTCCTTTCTCTGCCCTTCCGGTTCTAGAAATAGAACGTGTTGATATCTGTCATTATTTAGCACCAGAAACCTACCCCTTCACCTTCTCGATGAAAATGACACACCTCTCCACCAACTGGGCTATTAACCTGGAAGGGTCTGCTTGGTTGCTTGCCTCAAAGGTGTAACAACTCTTCGCCAACCATGGCAACCTTTTCCCTACTTGTCGGTCTTCTATGATGATAGAGAATAATTGTAAACTTGGTTGTACTAGCCATTTGTCCACTTGGACCATATCAACGTGTCTTATCTGGGATATCTCCACTTTCTCTTTCTCCACGTTTTCTTTGATGTTCAAAATGTGTTTAGCTATATTGATTTTGCCCAGCGTCCCAACACTGCCTTCCTTATCAAGGTCTAGCAAAATTTTACTTATCAAGGCAAACGTTCCCTCACAAGAATTCATCACTTCATTAGCTCTCCCCCCTGCTTTCTGATATATTTTACTCCCATACCTTCAGCAAGATATTCCCTCTATTTTGTTCTGCAATGGATAATGTGGAGACTAGAGTTTAAAGTGACGTGTCCTTGATACTAACTTGGGTAACTTTAACACCACTTTGCGACTTCACAAGTCAGAGGCTCGAGAGATGTCCAATGCGTAACTCTCAAGAGAAAGGGTATGAGGTACTAAGCGATGATAATCCCCACTTAGTATTTTAGTAATGGTTTTTTAAACTTAGGAAGGTTTTTCCATTTCACACGTCAGGATACTGCAATCTTAGGGGGGAGAAATGTGAAACAGACAAAGTCTCAAAAACCAACCTTTTTGGGATTAAGCATAACATTTCATGAATTAAGTGAAAGGTGGCTCCAACATAGGCTCCAACTAGGGATCTCGTCTCCCTGTGAGATGAGAAGGACAACAGACCAAGTGCCTGAGAAGGGGTACATGGAGTCATCAGTTGGCTTCGGTGAAACTTTGTTTGGAAAGGGGTTGCAGAGGAAAAATTGAGGTTTTGACTTTAATTCTAAAACTTTCCAAAACTTGACATGCTTCCTCAATTCGATGGTAGTCCCTTAGGTAACTTTCCTTTCCTCAAGACTGAATTCAGAGATGCTTAAGATGGTCCAATCAACCTTAGGAAAATTAACAGATATGGTAGGTTTTAGCTTGCATCAAAAAAAGTAAATTTCATGTTTTTTATCATGGAGACCGGCATGAACTCGAGCTGTGGATCTGGTTTCAAAAATGTTCATTACCAGGGTGTAGTATAATCTAAGTATGACAACCTTACAGAATATCTTAGATATTGCTTCACTGCCAGCGATCTTGTTCAGTACCCCGGTGAATTTATCTGGTTCCCTTTATTGAATTTCTTTTCACCACTCCAAACTGTAATCTTGCATTTAAATGTTGAGATGAGGGAAATCATTTTTATGAATTTCCTTTCATCATATCTTTGGACTAGATGGGGGCAATCAATTATGAATTTCCTTTCACCATCTGTCTTATACTTTACTTTTGAAAAGTGGAGTGGGGGAAATCAATTGGCGAAAAAAAAAAACCATGGGTGATATTTGTGTATATTTGTTACAGAGGCTTGTCAACTTGCTTTGAGTTCTCTCGACCAACTTTCTCTTAACCTTCATGATGCCCTAGTTCGTAGGAAAATAGGGGAGAATTCATTTCTAGGGGTCTTCTTTTGATCAAGACTTAACCATTTGAAACATGTTAAAAGACCTATGAGAGTTAGGATCCGCCTATGGATGGCCTTGTTCAGCAGGGGACCAAGGAGTTGTGAAGACCATCTCGCTTCCTGAGACGTTCACTAGTTTCCCAAATTGAAGTGGAACCTCTTTTCCTCTGTGGACGGTATGTGCAGGTGTCATAGCTTAAGGAAAGAGGACCACAGATGAAAAAAGGGAAAGAGAGAAGGATATGGACCTCAAAAACCCGGATGTTATCATGCAATCCTGACTCAGGTGAATACAACGTACTTGTGAGACCACTCCTATGTTTTAAGAGGTGTTCGTTTGAAAACCAGATACTTATGCAATTCATACCTTGGCCTTACCACTTCGTTCTCCTTTAAAAGAAAAATATTTGTCACATGTTTCGGGTGGGTCAATTTCTTGATGCCTGACTGTCCCTTTCTCCTTTCGCAGTCTAGGCTGTAATTCAGACGATTGTATGAAACAACACAAAGAGTATTAGGTCTTCGGGATTTATGGGATTCTGGGTGTCAAAATCTATGTCTTTACTTCTAGGAAATCAATAGCCTATTTTATTTGCGATGAAAGTGAACTTACCAAAACTTTTATAAAAAGGAAAAAGGAAAACACAAACCAGTATATATAATAGAGATTTGAAACTCATTTATTGCATATAGTGCTTTAAATAATTCCCGTTAACAGGGGCATTGACAGTTTTATCATCCAAATTCTCTAACAGAAATGAATTCTTCCCTTCAGAAGCTAAGACTTTGAATGGTCTGTACCAGATATGATCGAATTTACCATGTTTTTCTGAATCTTCCCTCCTAGAATCCCATTTCAAAACCAAATCGTCGGGGAGGAAATCCCTATTTATGGCTTTATGATCGAACAACGCTTTCATGTTGTCCTGGTATTTTTGCATCCTTGCATCCACCTCGGTTTTGCGTTGTTGGGCCTCAATCCGCTGATTTATTCTTCTTGTGACATGGTTTGGCTCTTCTTTCTCATCTTTCCAGAGCTTCATTATAGGGAGGGCCAGATTTATAGGTAATACCACATCAATCCCGTATACCATTTGGAAAGGGGAAGTACTAATGGATTTCTTTGTACCTATCCGATTTTCCCACAAAGCGTACCTTAAGTGTACATGCCAAGATATTTTGTTTTCGCTCAACACCTTCTTAATTATGGTAATTAAACTTTTATTTGATGATTCGGTTAACCCATTACCTTGAGGGTAATATGTTGTGGAGTGGCCCAATACAATGTTATATTTTTGGCAAAATTTGATCATTTCCATAGAATTGAATGCCTGGGCATTATCCGTTACTATCTTTCGGGGGAATCCAAATCTGGACAATATGCTCTCTTCCAGGAAATCTATCACCACCAAGTCGGTCTCCTTCCTAGTTGGAACAACCCACACCCATTTGGTGAAATAATTTGTGGCAGTGAGGATCCATTTGTGTTGAGCTACCTCTGGTTCCTGTCAAAACCGAAGCCCCTTTTCAACAATGGGGTTATATTTTATAGGAGAAATCAATCCACATTCAAGCAGATGTGTGGTGAGATTTTGTTTTCCTGCGAACAACTGGCAAGGGTTACAAGCCCTAACTTTGATGTTGACATCTGAGAAAAGTTTAGGCCAATAATATCCTGCCCTCAGGATTTTACAAGTTGTTTCCCTCCAGGCGTGATGCCCTTCGCACACTCCTTCGTGGAATTCGTTTATGACCCCCTTTGTTTCTGATTCTACCAAAAAAACTAGTAGGAAGCCTAAGGGGTCCTTCCAGTATAGTTGACTTTCAGATATATAGTACTTCACTGCATGTAGCTTCAGTGTCCTGGATTTAGCTGGAGGCGGATCGCTAGGGCATTTCAAGGTCAGTAGGTAGGACACTATATCTTTATACCAATCTGATAAGGCAAACTTCTCTTAGATTATGGAGATAGCTATTTGGTCATCGTGCTCATTTACGTCCCCATGTCCTTCGTATCCTTGCAGGTTATTTATTCCGAGTGCTCTAAAATTCTGTTAAGAGCTTAGCCAAACCTTGTCCTTTTACTAGTTTCGTCGATTTTACCTCTAGGTCGAACTCTTGAATTTTAGCAAGCCACCGACCCCTTTTTCCATCACTGTCAGGTTGAACCAATATATCCTTCATGGAACTGGTGGGAATGTATGCGATTACCTTGGAGTGAAGCACGTATGTTCTAAAATCCTTCAAATCCTTAACCATAGCATACACTTGTTTCTCTATTATATTGTATCTCAGTTCAACATCTCTGAGACTTTTACTAAAAAAGGTGATTGGTTGCTTGAAACCCTCTTCATTCTTCTGTAGAAGTACTACCTCCACTGTGTGTTCGAAGGCGAACGAGAAAATCATGAAATCCTTTAGGTAATCAGGGCTTGCCAGTACGGGCACTTTGCCGATAACTTTCTTGATGCATGCAAACTATGCTTTAGCCTCTACTATCCATTTCACTTCGTTGTTCTTCTTTAGCATACCTGTGATCAATTTCACGATTTCAGCAAAGTTTGGGATAAATCTTCTCAAAAAGTTTATTTTTCCTAAAAATGACTGAATTTCTTTTATATTTCTAGGAATATTTATGGTGTCTATATCTTCTACCCTTTTAGGGTCGACTTTAATTCCATCCCGAGACATAATGTGGCCCAAGAGTTTACCTTCTTGCATTGCGAAGTGAGACTTCTTGGGGTTTAAAGACAAACCGAATTTTTGGCATTTTTCAAATGTTTTCTTTAGGTGTAACAGATGGTCTTCATCGGATTTAGAGAAGGCAGTCAGGTTGTTGAGGTAGATAACCACAAATTTATCTCTTTCACCGATGAAGGTGATATCCATAGCGCGCTGGAAGGTAGCACCTACGTTCATCAGACCACAAGTCATTTTGTCATACATGAACGTGCCCTAAGGGGTGGTGAAATATATTTTTTCTTTATCATGCTCGTTGAGAGCAATTTGATTATAACCGAGAAACCCATCAATCTTTGAGATCTTATTTGCCCAGACTACTTTTTCCAAAATGTGATCCATTTTGGGCAGAGGATAGTTATCTTTGAGAGAGGACTTGTTTAGATTTATAAAATCAACGCACAATCTGATCTCCCCGCTTTTCTTCCTAACCGGGACTAAGTTCGCCACCCAATCAGAGTACCTGAGAGGTACAATTATTTTTGCGTCTAATAGCTTTTTCACTTCTCTTTCGACCACAGGCAGTAAAATGGGGTTGATTTGTCTGAGCTTCTGTCTGAAGGGTTTAACACCAGGTTTCAAAGGTATCTTATGCTCGATCACAGAAGTATCATAGGTTCTGAGCTCATCGTAAGACCATGCAAATACATATTTATACCACCCGAGTAAGTCCTTATACTTTCTTTTTATCTCAGGAGGAAGGTACTTTGATAACTTCACTATCCTAGGATTTTTGGTGGTGCCCACGTCACAATCTTCGACCTCCTCCAGTTGGGGATATAAGGTGGACTTCAGAGGCATGTAGTTTTGATCAAACAACCTTTCTAGAGGTATCAGGCCCTTAGGGATCTGATTACTTTTTAACACTAGCAGGCGATGATTTGCAATTTTTTCTCAGAACTCCTGAGGCTCCTCCCCTTCCTGCATAATCCAGGTATGATTTTTTTTGTTTTCCTGGTCAATGTGGGCTTCAGAGAAATCACCCAGCATTTTCAGGAACTTTCCAATCTGTTCGTCATCTTCGAAAACCTTCCAATGTTGTATGTTGTTTGGTATGGATGGTCTGTGCCTTAACTCTATGTGGTATTTTAATTTGAAAGTGGTAGGGTGTGCGAAAGTAGAAGTTGCTTTGGCCAATGAATTGGCCTGCTGGTTTTTGGCTCGTGGGATGAAATGGACCTTTACCGATGAAAATAAATTTTCCATTAGATCCCAGGAACAATTTCTGTAGGACCTCAGTCTTGGGTGCTTGGCCTAGTACTGTCGATTTACTTGCTTCACAATCAGTTCAACATCTCCATAGGCCTCTAATTTCCTTATGTTCACCTTCTTGGCAGCTTCCAAACCCAAGACTAGAGCTACATATTCGCAAACGTTATTTGTGTATTATACATCCCACTGTAGCTTGTAAGAGAAGGGAATGACGAATTCATTTTCAGGTGCCATGAAAAGCACTCCCGCACCTGCCCCTTCGCACGACAAATCACCATCAAAGAACATTTTCCAAATTCCAGTGTTGTACACCTTTTTAGCTATTTTTTCGGTTTTGATTTCATAGATGTTACTTTCTTCTGTACAATTATCTTTAGTATTGTTGAAAGATAGAATACAATTTCTCAGGTCTTGATTGGCGATGTAAACAAGGTAATTGTTAGGATTTTGTGGATCACTTATCGTATATGCCAACCGTGTTTCCCTGTATAACCATGTGAACTGTCCACCAAAAACAGGGATTGTGGCATGGGTCATATCCAGCTGAAGGGATCCCCCGAGCTTGGCTCCCCAAGATCTAGATAATAGTAAACAATACTTCGGGGGTATATTGGCGACAACTACATCCATTAGGACAATTTTCACCAGAATCTGGGTAAGGGTGACTACTAAATCTTTGATCATGCCCATGCACTTAACTCTCCTTGAATCAAACAAGTAAATATCTCCATAGGGTCTGGTGATATCGAGGCCTAGTCTATCTATAATAGATTTGGGAATTACGTTATGAGAGTCCCCAGAGTCTAGCATGCAATTATGCAACAATTGATCGTGCACTTTCAGGGTAATATAGAAAGGGGTGACGGTATCTCTGACACCTTCAAAATGTGGACCAAAAGTGATATTAGGCTTGTCATCTTCCAGATTTATTACGTCGGTCTGACTGTCTTGATCTGAAAAATTTATAATCTTGGTTATTTTTTTTGGTACACAAGATTCTTCGCCAACTCGACCAAAGGTATTGGTATCTTGATCTTTTTTATCTCGCTTTCTAGGCAAAAAACTCCTGTGGTTTTATCCGTTTCCTTAGCTTAAACATCAGACTCTTTCCTATCCATTTTATTTAGTAGCACTGTTTTATTTTCAACGTTTCTGGTTTCGGGTGTCTGTGTTTCAGCTGCCTTATTTCTTCTCGCTTGGGTTTCGGTCCCTTTTGTGTTGGTATTCTGCAAATCTACCCCTATGTTACTCCGCATCTCGGTCTCTTTCTGGACGGGCTCATATATTTCGCCCCTAGGAAAAAATTTCTTAGGTTGCACAGTCGACACAGGTTTGTTTCTGGGCCTTAGATTGTATTTGTGTTGGAGCTCGGCCATTCCTTGATAAGAGAAATCATCAGCGACATTTAGGTTATTGTCTTCGACTGATGATTGTTCAGTGTTCAAAGACTTCTCATAATCTTCTTTCATCAAGTGAGGTTGTACACAGTCGTCTCCTAAGTTGTTTACATCTTCTTCCAAGTCTTCAAACTCTTGCATATCATTTCCCCCAATAAAATTTTCATTTTTCAGAGGTTCTTGGATCTTTTGGTCTTCATTTTTAATTTGTCTTGTTTGGAACTAGGGAATGTGATTTCTCCTAAATTCTCTCTTAACGAATTGATCATCTTTGGATTGATCTAGCTCCATTCTCGAGATTTTGTTTGATAGTTCTTTTATTATCCTAGCCATGTCATCCATTTTGTCATCTGAGGATCTTCCAGATTTAGAGGGACTTGCTTGTTCTCTAAGACGTCTAGTTTCCCTGTTTCCCGTCTCGATTTTCATTTTTAATTTACTCGAAGCCATCATGTTTGACTCAATTTCCATAGTGTCATCTTGCATTCGGGTTAGGTCAACCCCTCTCCTTTCTCTTAATAGTAGAGCAAAATCAGGTTCAAAAGCTCCTGCGAAAGTTACTTTGGTGGTGTGTTGAGACGGTTTAACTTCAACAAGGATCTTATTATACAACTTGTTAAACCTTTGGATAAGTTCCATAACAGTTTCAGATCCATTTTTCTTTAAAGACCCGAACTCGGTCACATATTATAAACGATCCTTTCTTTCGTCCCATTGTTTGAGAAAGGGTCTTCTAACGCATCGTAGGATATGATTGAACCTTGGGGGCAGGCTTTGAAAGAGAGTTCTTGCCTTTCCCTTGAAGGTTTGGACAAACAATCAGGAATACACATCCTCATCCTCGAGACCTAGAATATCAGCGAATTGATCAAAAGAATTGATATGCTCAGCTGCAGTTAGATCCCCTTCTCCTGTGAACTTGGGTAAGTTTTTCATATAGTTTTCAGGTAAATCATGGAGAGGTACTAGAAGGACCAAGGGGGCATATTGTTTAGCTAATTATATTACTACAAATAGCCTCCATAAATTGTCAACCCAGGGAGGTAAACTTTGAGACACAAACACTGTATGTGCAGGACTAGAGCCTATACTAATCTAATTTACTTCTCTAATCTAAAAATCATTCAAACTACTTTGATGCAAAGATTTCATATTCATTAATTCTATTCAATATTAAAAATTCTAATACTAAATATCTAAATTCTATGAAGCATACGAATCTAAGTTCTATACTAATTATGGAACCAAAATACTTCTTAAAACTATCTTCAAAAGTAATTTTGATTTAAAACATCTACCTAATTAAAAACTTATCTATTTTAATGTGACTCATAAACTAAACCAAGTAACAGAAAACTATATAACATTACAAAAAATAGAGTAAGATGCTCTAATTTTAAAAGGAAAATACAACTAAGTCTATTCCATTTAGAAATTTAAATTTTCAGAAGCAATATATGACTTTAAACTAGAATTGAAAGCTAAAACAAATCGAATTGAACTTATAAAACTAAGAAAAATAATCCTTTTAAATCAATACAACAAGAAACTACAGCTACTAAAATTTAAGGACAATTCTTACTTTTAATGAAAACAGGAAGCAACAATTAACATAACTATTCTATAGAAAAGCTAAAATTACAAAGGAAGGGCTTATGGTTTTCTTGGTGGATCCTTGCCAAGAAATCCACAAGTCCCTAAGTGACT
>SNQJ01S0074887.1:17111-37202 GCA_010110895.2 Picea sitchensis
TTAAGCCCTAATATTGGCTCATTACCCCTTAATTGGGGCATATTAGATTAGTAATATTATTTTATTTATGTCGGCTTTACGCCATTAGTTGTAATTTAGATTAGTAATGTTATTTTATTTATGTCGGCTTTAGGCCATTAGTTGTAATTATACCTCTTAGTATCCTATATATACCAAGGAGACAGTTTCATTTTGAATCATCTTGTACTTGAACATTTAAGTGGGTTAAAAGGAGGTTGCCCCCTCGAAGAGGCTTGTTATCTGAAATTATCTTTGTTTCAAGGCGTTGAGTACTTTTCCTGAGGTTTTTCCATGCTATATTGATGTTTGGTTCTTAACATGCATCCACCTGATAGGATCTAGAATCATGTTTAGATGATGAAACTAATATCATGGCAATCAGAAGCAAAGTTATATACACTAGGAATATTTTAGTTCAATATGCTATTTTGGAAAGTGTTCTTGATCAGAAGAAACGAAGTGAGATTTTTCATGTCATGGTTATAGTAAAGCATACAAAGATAGATATTGTGTTTGATAGTGGATCTCAAGTTAACTTAATATCTGAATCAATTGTTACAAAGATGGGTTTAAAAATGATACCTCATGTGAAACCATATCCATTAGGTTGGGTATGTGACGATGCTAAGTTGTAGGTGATGAAATAGTGTAAAATCAAATTTGCAATTACAACTAAATTATATGATGAGGTTGAGTTAGATGCCGTACCACTTGACATTTGCAACATTGTCTTCTGTAGTACATATTTATTTGATAAGAAATCTATAATCTATCAAGAAGAGAACAAATATTAATTTTTTCAAGAAAGAGATTGAGTATATTATTAGGGCTCATCCTATCAAAACTAATGTTTCTTTAGTGAGCACGGAACAAATGAAGAGACTCGTAAATGAAAGTAAATTATTTGTTCTCATGGTGGTGAAACAAAAGGAAGACGATATATCTAATGCTCTAGCAAGATGTGATCCATATCATAAATAGGAATTTGCAAAAATAGTTTCTAATTATGATGAGTTGTTTCAGGAACCTATAGTGTTTCCTCCTAATAAGGGGGTTGAACATGAGATTCATTTACAAAAGTATGTTCCTCTTCCTAGGATTGGTATGTATAGGTCATCAATGATAGAGAATGTAGATATAAAGAAGCAAGTTTAGGAATTTCTTGATAAAGGAATCATAAGTCCAAGTTCCTCTCTATTTGGATCTCATGTTGTTTTAGTTCCAAAGAAAGATTGTACATGGAGGATGTGCATTCATTTTCGAGCATTGAACAATATCATGATAAATAACATGTACCCTCTTCCTAGAATTGATGATTTATTGGACCGGTTAAGAAATATTTTTTATTTCACTAAGCTATACTTGAGAAATGGTTGCCATCATATCAAAATTCCAGAAAGTGATATATGGAAAAATGCTTTTACAACAAACAAGGGGTTGTTTGAATGGTTGGTTATTCCATTTGGCTTATTCAATTCCACTATGACATTTATGAGGGTAATGAACAATGTGATCAATACTTTTATAGATGATTTTGTCAATGTCTACTTAGATGATATTTTGATCTTTAGTCACACATAGGGAGATCATATAATGCATGTCAGGAAATTTTTTTAACTCTTGAAAAATGAGAAGTTGTATATAAAGATGTCTAAATGTGAGCTTGGGAAAACTTCTCTGCTATATTTGGGTTTCATTATAGGGAATTTCCAACTAAAGATAGACCCCTCAATGGTAGAAGTTATTGTAAATTGGCCCAAGCCAAATACTGCCACATAAGTTAGGAGCTTCTTAGGAGTAGTAGAGCATTGGAGGAAATTCATTACCAAATTCGCTTTCATAACAAATTATCTACATGCATTAACCAGTATGAAATAATTCTTTCAATGGGGAGGAAATAAAACAAATTGCTTTGATACCTTGAAGTAAAAGATAAGCACTGCACCAATTTTGTCTCTGCCATATTTTCAACAACCGTTTGAGATTCAACTCGATGGAAGTAGATATGCCATGGGAGCAGTCTTGATGCAACAAGGTAAACCTATATGTTATCATTATAAAATTTTTACTCAAGTAGTAATTAACTATCCAACATATGAAAATGAATTGTATGGATTGGTACAAAGTGTGAATAAATGGAAGCATTACTTGATGGCAAAGGAGACAATGAAAGTCTAAATATACTAGTGTAGATTCATCTTAACTTTGGATGTGATAGTTCCTCTACTAATATTAGAAATTTTGTATGATAACCATTAACTAAATCCATGCATGAATGATTTAACATGCATCTAATAGAATTCTTAAAAACATGAATTCATTTTATCTAGTATGCACATCAACATTTATTCACAAAAAGAAAAGGGTATAATGCACACCTATTAAAACATATAATTAAAAATAGAGAACATAGATAAAACACTTATCTTTGTAAGAAAATGTGCAATCATCTATAAGAAAACGTTCAATTAGACACAAAGGATGGAACTTCCACCTAGCCATAGACATGCTACTCCAATTCTCAACAACAAATCACCCCTCATTTGGGGATAGGAATCCACAAGAGAGGGTGTCTCCTAAGAGTGTCTATTGTCCACTAACAACAAGATACTTCCTACATCCATTCCAATCCACCAACTCTCTTTACGCTCAACCTACACAACCCAATGAATGAGATCCCCTTCTCTTCCACATAGTCTGTCAGGATATCCCACTTCCCTCCAAGTCTCCAAAATAGGTTGGCTAGGAAATATCTTTTGTTGGGGACTCCATGAATTTACTACTACAACAAGAATTTTAACAACAAAAAACTCACTTTCTCTATGTAATTTTCTCCACAGAAATATCACTCTAGAGGCCTAACAACCTACATATCCATGTCATTTGTAGCTTCGATCAACTTCCTTACATGAATACTATGGTTTCCTTCAAGATCCAACACACATTACACTCTGGCTATCCCCAAAAAATGTTTGTAAAACTACCTACAACACCCATTAAAATTTTCTTTTACCTATGCATCTTGATTGTCACATTCCCCAATGTTTATTGTACTCAACCCCATGCACTCAATAACTAAGTGAGGTGACCTTTCACATGAGCCCTTTTACACATATCTAGTGATTAAGGATTTGAAACACTCAAAAGAAAAATACAAGGTTCATACAAAATGTTTTTTAGAAAAGTGGCATGGGATTAATAAACATGGGTAATTTTTCCTTCAAACCCCCCCGCTTTCTTATGGAAACATGTCCCCCATAACTCCATATTTGTTTATTTGTAGTCCATACATCATATTTACATTATACATCTATGAACCATGGATTAAAAATAAGGATGCTACACTAGATTTACCATGGGCCAAGAAGAATAAAATCTCCCAAGGTACAAATCTTTTCACCTTGAAATATTTTACCCTTATTGGTGCATGATAGATCCATTTTCACCTCGAATGACTTGATCTATCTCGGTGCATGATAGATCTGAATTATTTTGGAGTAATCAACTCCTACTTATCTTCCTGTTAATGTGGTATTCTTCATAATTTGGTTTGTTGATCCCTCTCGATGCATGATAGATATCAAGCTTTTTGGAGTAATTAACTCCTACTTGTATTCTTGTTAATGTGGAATTATTCATAATGTGGTTTGATAATGTATTGTTTATTTCAATGTATATATTATCCTATATGTGAGTTGTTTGAGTTTATTATTTAGGATGTTTTTTGCTAGCTGATTGTGAGAGAGATTCTCTCCAATTGAGTCTCCTATTTTGGTGTGTGCTTCAGATATTCTCTCAAACTTTCCTTATGTTGGTTTATTATTCCTCTTTCTCTTCTAGGGTTGACCCATGTTTTTATATCAACAGGTTTCCAACAAAACCCTCTAAAACTATCGGCCCTCCTGGTAAACTAGAAGGCAACACTGTGCATAGAGTGCACTGCGTAGTCTCACCCGAGATAACTTTATGGGTGACTGCAATTCTCAAGTTCTTGCAGTCTAGGAATGAGTGGGGTTATGGGGTTTTATTTTATCTTCTTCATGCATTCATCTTGTTATTCATTCAAGTATTCCTAGGATTCAATCCTTTCTTAATCCATGCATGCATTATAATATATCTAGCTTAACCATTCATTCATAACTAATCATTCACAGAAAGTAAACATGTAAGAAACATCACATATAACACATGTTTTATTGTGGTTCACCCCCTCCTAGGATATGTCCACAAAGATTTGGCTTCTCTACTCTTTTATTTAGTCTGCTGCAAAATATGGCGTTGCACCCATTACATATTCCATCATACAATGATGAAGAGGTTCAAGAACCTTTGTGAGGCAGACTAGAGCACACTAGGCTCCTCAGCTTGTGACCTAAACCTCAAAATTTGGCTTACTTGACTCTTATATCACCTTATAACCATCATAACAACTAATGAACTGATCACATTCTCCCAAAAATCAACCAACTGACTAAACTACAACTAAAACCCTAACCTAGACCTCATAGGTTCTTATTTATACTATTTTTCAGGCTTATAGCCATTACAATATTTATCAAAAACCCTAACCCTATAATGGTTAGGTTTTCCTTCCTGCACACCACGTTTTTTTCCTCTTGCATGTTTCTTTTCCTTTTTTTATGCATGTTGCTTTGTTACCATCAATTGTGTGTGCTCCAAACTTAGGTCTTCTTTCCAAAATTAGGTCTTTCCCAAAATAAACCTTCTTCTCCAAAATTGTGCATGTGCCAAAAATAACCTTCCTTCTCAAGATAGGCATGCGCCCAAAAGGCCCCCAACACTAACATGTGGCTTGTCCCGAGCCACTTAGGTGGTGCACGGTCCCCGCACTACCCTGTCTAGATAGTGGAACTTTTCTAGTAGTTCCTTTCCTTTTTCTCTCATCTACACAGCTTTGTTTGTTAGCACCTCTATTGTCTGCGTTGTTATCTCCTCCTTCATTAATGTTGTGTTGTCTACTTCAGGGATGATTTTAAGGATGGAAATTTATTTTAAAATGTAGAAACCTTGGCGAATATTACTAATCCTTCATATTCCAACTATAAATGTTTGGCGATATTTTTGTAAAGATATTCAAATTTCTAAGGATTTTATATAGTTTTAATAAAATTTTGGCAATTTTTAAGGTAAAATAATTTTATCCTATAGAATTTGGGCGAATCATTTTTAAAATAGCGAATCTCATTTTTGGAAAAACCATGGAAAATTAGCCCATGAGAGAAATTTAGCCCCTAAAATCATCCATGGTCTACTTCTGCATGTTCTCTACTTGTGTTCTCTTTCTCCAACTGCACAATCATCTGTGCTGCTTTTTCTTCGAGGGGATCCAATTCAACTTTTCTTCTACGTCTGCATTTCTTTCAACTCTGTCTGTAGAGACTTAATTTCTTTAGTTCCTTGCAATCACCTCGTGATTTTCATTGTTTTCTGTCGTTGCTTGAGCTCTTGTATGGAAGTCGTTAATTTTCCCTCTCCCTGGTCCCACTATTGGACCTTTTTTTCATCCTCGAGGATAGTACATATCTACGATGTTCTGTCAAACAACTCCTCTATTTCCTTAACTTATTTCTCCATGTTAGTGATCTGGAGTGCAGATTGTTGTTCTCTCTGTTCCTGGACCTCAGAAGGAGTCTTAGGGTTGAGAATTTCCTTGAGTTCCTCAGTTTCCTTCTTGTATCTATGGATTGTTTGTGCTATCAGGCTTATCTTCTCTTCTACACTCCTCTATGGTGCTTGAGAGTTGTATGGGATGCAATCATAAACCGTTGTCAATCCTGTTTAGCTAATTATATTACTACAAATAGGCTCCATAAATTGTCAACCCAGGGAGGTAAACTTTGAGGCACAAACACTGTATGTGAAGGACTAGAGCCTATCCTAATCTAATTTACTCTAATCTAATCTATTATGATTTAAACTTATGTAATCTAAAAATCATTCAAGCTACTTTGATGCAAAGATTTCAAATTCATTAATTCTATTCAATATTCAAAATTCTAATACTAACTAAATATCTAAATTCTATAAAGCACACAAATCTAAGTTCTATACTAATTATAGAAACAAAATACTTCTTAAAAATATCTTCAAAAGTAATTTTTATTTAAAGAATCTACCTAATTAAAAACTTATCTATTTTAATGTGACTCGGAAACTAAACCAAGTAACAGAAAACTATATAACATTACAGAAAACAGTGTAAGATTTTCTAATTTTAAAAGGAAAATACCACTAAGTCTATTCCATTTAGAAACTTAAATTTTCAGAAGCAATATATGACTTTAAACTAGAATTGAAAGCTATAGCAAATCGAATTGAACTTATAAAACTAAGAAAAATAATCCTTTTAAATCGATACAACAAGAAACTACAACTACTAAACTTTAAGGACAATTCTTACTTTTAATGAAAACAGGAAGCAACAATTAACATAACTATTCTATAGAAAAGCTAAAATTACAAAGGAAGGGCTTATGGTTTTCTTGGTGGATCCTTGCCAAGAAATCCACAAGTCCCTAAGTGACTTGCAGACTAAATTCTAAGCTACAAATATGTAAAAGAGAACATTAACAATAGAAAATGAATCATATTACAGTCTAAAGAAACATCTTAAAATACAAAAAACAACATTGTATGAGTCGATCTCTGTCAAATTCAGAAAACCAACACTTGAGCAACGCAATTCTTCTATATCATATTCGTCCCCTATTACATTTTGTTCCATTGTTTTTTATAGCTTGGGAGCTAGATAACTAATCCCAATTTCCTAGTGACAGAGCCTATCTTCTATTTAATACACAAATGTTTACAGAAGGTAAATGATTCCTTCAATTAATGAGTAACTTCTCATGCCCCAAAAATGCGTTATCTAATAACAGATATTCATCTCTATGGCACGTAGTGCCGAGAGATGAAGATCTCATTGATTATACATGAGTCATCAACGAGAGTTAAGCTGGAATATTTGGTTTTGCTTGAGCAAGCTGGCAACACCTGGAGTGTAGAAAATCTTCCATGATATTTAATCTGCTGCTGAAATCAAAGTATGCTTCAAAATCTAATATAATCATTCATGAGCTTCCAAGAATCACATTTAATCATTAAATAAAAGGAAATTAAAGAATTTTGATTAATGACCATACCTTACTATACTTGTTGGATATTTGGTTATATATGTGTGAAAATATAGATGAGTTTATGGAGTAAAGAGTTCAAATAAAGAGGTCAAAAATGGATATGGAGGGTGCAAAAAGTATCAATTCAGCAAGCCAACATTCCCCCACACATGTATACTTGCATGTCCTCATGCAAACATACCTGTCTTAAAGGTTTCAAAATTTCAAAACTAACTTCAATCCTTCTAACAAAACTTAGGATGTATTCACAATGATATTGAATTTTCCACTGGCATGTTCCCTGCTGTCTTTGAGCTTCTTTTTTAACATACCGATATGAGCAATATGTTTCAATGCCTCTGTCTTCCAAGTCCTTCCTACTTTTGCAAGACGTTTATTCTCAGAAATGGTCTTCTTGCGCTTGGTGCTCACCTTCTCATATTTCTCTGCAAGTTGAAGACCATGTGACCTTAGTTCATCAATGGCTTCCTTATATTTTTTAACAATCATTTTTAACAGTGCATTCTCAGCCTTCACACATCGATCCATATCCTTATACTCCTCTACTCCTGTCCTGAGTTCTTCAATCTCCTTGTTCTTTTCCTGGATGATATTCTCACTACTAGAAGTTGTAGGCATAGTAATAGGGATTTTTGGATTGGGTAGGTCATCTTCAGGGGTACCATAGTCAAATTGATGAAGATCAAATAGGTCTGAATTATATTTAACATGGCCAATTTTAGGAGACAGAGTTTTATGGACAGGTTCAACAATTTCATGTTCAACTGGATCATTGTTAAGAGGGTCTAGGGAAGGACAATCAAATTCAGGAAAATCGTGTTGAGGAGAATTATGTTCGAGCACAGAAGAAGGGTCTGAAGAGAGATTTTTCTTCTTCTTAGAAGGTTCCAGTTCTACCTCAGGGGAATCATCCAAATTTATGAAGACTGATGGAATTTCATTTTGAGTTAAGTTGGATAATTTGATAGTCATACTTCTTGTGACACGACGAGGTGCTGAGGATTTAGCAACAGTAGGATTTTCAGGTAAATTTCGTTGCTTCTTTACTTTCTGTAGGATAGAAGCAAAAAGATTGATCAGAGGAAGTTATGGATTTTGGACAGGAAGGGTTTTGACCCTATGATCTTTAGAATTGATGGAAACTCGAGTAGAAGGAAGACTTCTATGTGAAGGAAGGCCCTAAATCCTGGTTACAAAATTATCCCAATTATCCCTCCATAGACGCAACTCATCCTCAATGAGAATTTTGATCAATCCATGATGGTAGAGGCTATTATAGGGGTTTCCAGAATGCTTTTGAACCCGTCTTGAAATTTTAGCTAGGATTTTGTGCAAGAAATATGGGAAATTCATTTCCAATTCGGCTTCAAAATGTAAGAGAAGGCGGACATGGTAATTCAGAGTAATTACATACCTCCCTTCACAAGTCAAGTATTTATGTAACACATAAAGCACATTGTGCCATTCATCTTGCATCCAATCACAAGGGAAACCCTCCTTCCAGTTTGCAGTTTGATGCTCTTCCTTTAAGAATCTGGTACATACTGCACGCTCTATGGGTTTATTTTTAAACCAACGTTCCCCTCGACAAGGTAAACCAGTGGCACGAGCAATTGTTTTCTCAGACACCTTCATAAGGAAATTGCTAATATGTGCTACCTTTCCATCGAATCCCTGAGCGAAATACAGTGTGATTTCATCATCATATCCCCGAAATTTTTGAAAGAATTGGTACCAGGTGCCTTCAAAATTTTCTTTACATGTGTTGAATTCTAGAAGGCCTTCTAACACAGAGACAGAAATAGGTTCATGACGCTCAACCCCCTTTCTCCCCATCTATTTTGAGAATTTGATTTCGATAGGAAACAAAGGATGAAACAGAAGCTAGGAAAATGATGAAGGTTATCAAATAGGCATGTGAACAAGTCTCAACAAAGTTCTTCGGAGCTTCTAATGCTTTGATTCTAGTATTAATTTGATAATCCTGACTCGTACTTCACTATCATTCAAATGCATTGCGCGTAAGAGGTTTTATGACAATATTGAACTGTTAGTATAATGATGAACTTGTTGTGTATGAGATCATGAAGGAATGAAGCGAGGATTGCATGGATAACATAAATCATCATCATATATTTTTAAAGTGATAAGATCTTCATCTCTAGGCACTACGTGCCATAGAGATGAAGATCTGTTTATAAGATATAAGGACCATTTATAGAATGATGATGAAAAACAGAGGTGGATATAGGCTATATGATGACATTCAAAAGGTAGAAGGGCATAGGCTTTATCAAGTATCGTAGGTATAATTCATAGTAAATTTTCCTTAAATTTAATGAAATAAATAAATCCCAAGAAAGATTCATACCTTAGATCCCTTTTAGGATCAAATTTTTCAGAAATACTTTGGACTATCAGGCTTCTGCTGCATGTTGTAGGTCAAAAATGGATATGGAGGGTGCAAAAAGTATCAATTCAGCAAGCCAACAAATCCCTATTCTAATTCATCTATTTGTTATTTCTCCTCCTCTTTATCTGAGGTTAGTTGGTCGTATGTTATTTGTAGCATTTCAACGAATCATCTACCCACCTCAAAGTTTGTGGCATCCACGTGGGCCCTGGACTATACTTCTTGCATGAAACTAGCCTAGAATCTTTATAGTGACTTGGCAGGTATTTGTGCCATGACCATTTCCAATTGTTCCACCTCCCCCAGGGGTTTCTGCGTAGTCTACCGATCCAATTTGATCATTTGACACATTATCGTAAATGTCTCCCTGCCTTGGACTATGAACTGCATTGTCTCCTCTCCTTATTTCTGTGTTGGTCGTTGCTGTGTATTTTCCTATTATTGCACAATGGCCTGTGATCCTACTTGGCTTCATAGTTGTTGTATGTTATCACGGACCTATATAAGCTTGGCCATGATCTCTTCCCGTTGCACCTTTGTAATTTAGACCACTTATTCCCACCTATATTGGACATTGTTTGCAACTAGCTTTGCATCATACTCTGTTAGGGTGATGATTGGGTCCTCTATGCCATATTTCCTTTTCTTTTACGCCTATTTTTCCTACACAGGATTCCTGACTGTCTAGGAGGATTGTGCCCCACTTGTTTTACCATGGGTTCTTTCTTCTTTAGCCTATGAAGTATCCTTCTTTTTGGTATGTGGCTCGCTTCATTTCCTTGATGTTGTTGTTGTTCTCCTTGATCATGTTGGTACCGTGTTTCTCTCGATTGGATGATTTTGCGTTGCCATCGTTCTAGTATTACTGGTCGATCTACTTGTTCTCGCTCAAGAGTCTACTTTAGCCTTGTCCTTAGGCCTAGAGGATTTCCATGTGACTATCCTTATTGTTGATCTTTCTACTGGTTGATTTCACTGGGTAGGACAATATTTAATTATCCATCCCACTTCCTCTTTGGTTACACAATACTACATCTCTATTCATTCCTTCCTTGGATCCCTTGCTTCTTGGATCCACATGTGATGTTTGGACACCTTGAAATTGGTTATCCCATCTGTCTCTTGGACTACCTCCATAGGTATGCACCACGCATTCATTGTGTGTTGTTGTATCTCTTCTAGCAACATTGCAAAAAAGGGTGTGTTTTTTCCTATTGCATTTTGTTTTCCTTTGCCTTCCACAGGGACTCATATCTTGTCACATAAAATTTTCCTTTCCTATCTAGGAAAGCTGATAAATTTGTCTTGTCACCCTTCCAAAGAGATAAGGATGATCATGCAAGATTAATGGAACTCTTTTCCATTGTCTTACATGTCTCTACAATCTATTAGACATCGGTTCAACATGTATGGTGCCCAACTGAACATGACCCCCTTCGTGCACTACACAACTATTGTAATAACGCTTGATGGAACTTCCTCTTTGTGACATTTACTCAAAATTTTGCAAGCCATAAGGTTGTTGGAGAACCTTGTCGCATTATCATTGATATCCTTGATGAAAATTCCCCTATTGCCCCAAGTGGTGTTGAACTGTTCTTTAACCAGTTCTACGATTTATTTTTCGCGCACCTTTTTATCCAAGTATTTCTATGGTTGCACACAAAATGTGGGAAGCCTTGTGATCTTGGAAATTAGTTCCATATCTATCTATATTGGCATGTGCATCTAAAGGATGCCTCTGTGTACATGATCAACTAGTTGTTTCATGTAGATTTTGACATTCTTACGACACCCAAAATGTGGTATATCTAGCAGGTTCATGATGCTTGAGTTATAGAGCCTCATTATCCACTGTGCAAGCTCCAATATGGGTTTATAGAGGGGTCCAACTTCCCCTGTGTTTATTAAATAAGTGTCCTCAGCCAAATATGGGGATTTGGTGGCATCACGCACATCATGGTCTACGTACCTTAGTTTTGGTACCTTCCCCAACATATCCTCCACAATAATCACTACATCTGGGATATATGGGAGTGTAACCTCCATGGCATATAGAACCTTTCTTTTCTATCCTTCAATAGATGGGACTACCTCTGTTGCATCTATGTCATCTTCTTCCCTTTTGGACTTCGGCCGGTCAGTGATATATTCGACCAACAATTCCTTGTGTTCATGGGATTATCGCGGTCCCACTTTTTTTCAGGCTTTGCAGGCATCTCAGGGTTAGGTTTCAGAATACCATTATGGGCCATGGAGATCTTCCCTATATCTCCTTATTGCACTATCTGATTGATTGTGTGTCCGAGGTGGTAGCATCCTCCAGCTCAACCACGTTCTCAGGTTGTGGCATTTTTTCCTTACACCTTTGGCCCTACCGAGTAACCTAGACGTACTGGTCTGGCACGCCAAACTTTGGTGGGGTCATTCTTCTCTCGAATTCAGGAACTTTCTTTCTTCTGCATAAAATGGTAGCTAGGCAAAGCACTCTGTTTCTCTCTCTGTGCTAAAAAATCAATAAATGTTGAATAAACGTGTGCTTTCCACCTTTTATAGACCCACTCTTATTTATTTTGACTTTTCGCATCCATTTGCACCGAGTGTAATTTTTCCTGCACATTGTCGTCTCATATTTGTCATGGTAAATACTGTGTGCAATGTTTTTCTGCAGTTTCTTATGGTTCAACCAACTTCTGTGTCTTTTTGTGTTTTTCTCTCATTTTCTATTTTTGTATTTATTTTTTGTTCTTTTTCTCCTTCTTATTTATTTTTATCATTTTTTTGTCTTAATATCTTCTATAGTACACTATATACATGCTTTTCTCACTGCGTTGTGACTTTTAGGGGTTAGGAGGTCGACTTTCCCTATATAGATTTAGTCAAATCTCGTTGATCATTACTTTCAATTATGTTCCTCCCAAGTCTTTTATCTACACAGATCCATCTGTGACATTCTTTACTTCATATGTCCCTAGCCAGTGCATTCTAAATTCACGAGGATGTTGAAAAAATGTACTGTCATATAGTAGGACTAGGTCTCTCTCCTTAAAACTCTTCTTCTTAATATGTTTGTCATGGTAGGATTTGTCTCTTGCTTTATGTACTTCCTGGTGAAATCCTGCCAAAATGTTGTCCTCTTCCATTTCCATTAGTTGATTTAACCTTTCCTATACTATGCCTCTTTCAATCATGTTGGTAATTGTCGCTACACGCAGACTAGGTACCTGAAATTCTAATGGCACCACTACATCCTTCCCATACACTAATCTTAATGGTGTATGTCCTGCCAGCTTCTTACATATGATCATGTATGCCCATAGTACTCCTGGTATTTTCAAGTGCAAATCATCCCTATTGACATTGTAGATCTTTGTCGGAGCATTTTCCAAGATCTTATTGAATGCTTCTACTGTTCCATTTTCCTAATTATGGTATGGTGTAATATTCTGGTGATAAACTTCAAACACCTTAGTCATAGCCCTAATGGTATTGTTGATAAAGTGAGTGCCTTGGTCACTCATCAAAATCCTTGGACATCTAAATATGGTGATCACTTTCTCAAATACGAAGTGTGTTGTTATTTCTGTGTTGCAGTCTTTTACTGGTGTTGCTTCTGCCCTTCTTGTTAAGTATCCAATCACAGTAATGATATATATAGCTTCTGACCATTTTGTTGGTGGATGGATTGTTCCAACAACGTCTATTTCCCATTTTCCAAATACCTTCAAAGTTACTTGTGGTCTTAGAGGCATCTCATCCTTTCTGCTGGTTTTTCCAACCCTCTGATAGACATCACATTTCTGGAAATATTCTTTGGCATCTCTATTGATTGTTGGCCACCATAATCATGTGCACAATACCTTTTGCATGGTATATTTTCCTGCATAGTGTTCTCCATCTATACCTTCATGAGACTCTGCCAAAATTCTAGGCCTTTCATGCTCTAATACACAGCTTCTCAAAATGTTATCTTCACCCATGTTATATAAGTGTCCTACAATAAGTTGATATTTTGTAGCTCTAACTACCGGATTTTTCTTCTACATAGTGCTAAACTCTTGTGGCACAATCCATGTACTTAAGTATTTAATGATATCAAAAAAGTATTCGTCAACTACCTAGACTAAAAATAGTTGCACATCAAGGAAGTTGTCTTCCAAGTTGGTAGGTTCTTTTCCATTAGTTACCCTTGACACGTGATTAGGTCTTGTGTTCAACTTCCCTAGTTTAAATATAAATTCGAAATCAAATTCTTGAAATAACAATAGCCATCTACAAATTCTCCCCCCAAACACTAGCTTTTTGAATAGATATTTGAGGGTAGAATGGTTTGTGAACATCTTAAAGTGTTTACCCAATAAGTAGTGCCTAAAATTATGTAGTGGATATACCATGGCTAGGCCTTCTCTTTCTGTGGTGTTGTAATTCTACTCAGATTCTGGCAATTTTCTTCTTACAAAGGCTATAGGGTGGTCTAAGTCCTCTGCTCCTTGTTGCACCAAAATTGCTCCAAGTTCTATGGTTGATGCATCTACATGCACATGAAATGTCTTTTTCCAATCTGGGAATAATAGGATAGGTGTTGTGACCATATTTTCTTTTAAGGTGTCCAACACTTGTTGACAGTCCTCATTCCACTGGAATGTGACATCCTTCTTTAATATTTTTTTCATTGGCATAGTAATCTACGCGTGCCCCTTTATAAATTTCCTGTAACAACATGTATGTCCGAGTGTTTCTCTCAACTGGCATACTGATTTTGGTGGTGGTAAATTCACAATGACTACAATCTTGGTAGGATCTACTAGTAAGCCTTGTTTACACACTATATATCCTAACAATGTTCCAAAATGTGTCCCAAAAATGCATTTCTTTATGTTTAATGATATCTGACATTGCCTACATCTTTCTAACATGTAGAAGTATTAAGGAAAATGTTAGAAAGATGNTTCCAAAATGTGTCCCAAAAATGCATTTCTTTATGTTTAATGATATCTGACATTGCCTACATCTTTCTAACATTTTCCTTAATACTTCTACATGGTCCTTTGACAAACTATATACATTCCAGTCATCCATATATACTTCTAGAAACTAATGTATGAATTCCTTAAAAGAATTTATGAATACTCTTTAAAAAATGGTTGGTGCATTCTTTAGCCCAAAAGACATGACTTTGTATTAGTAGGATCCCCATTCAGTAGAAAAAGTAGTCTTCTACCTATCCTTTGGAGTTATTTCAATCTAATGGTAACCTGAGAATCCATATGTAAATGAATATGCTTCCTGGACATTCTATAAGACCTTATCTGTAAAAGGGGTAGGAAAAGGGTCATGTAAGAAAGCATCATTAAGTTTTCTCAAATCTACTCAAATCCTTATCCCCCCTTATTTCTTTTCTTGGACTACTGTAGGACTTATCCATTCAGATTCCTCTATTGGTTCTATGATACTAGCTTCCAACATTCTGTCAATTTATGCCTTCAATTTCTACTTATATACTGGATTTAGTATATAAGGTATCTTCTTGATAGGTCTTACCTCAAGTTTTAGAGGTATTTTCATCCCTCCTAGCTCTCCTGCTATGCCTTTCATCTCTGTAAAAGTTGTTGGGAACAGGTCACTATATTCACAGAGTAACTCTGTTATTCTTTCTATTGTTTGTTCATCCCAATAGTCTCCAATACTTTCCATTTTAGGATTTTCAGTTGTCCCAATGTTGACTTTCTTCACTTTGATTGGTGCAACAAATAATTATGACTCTAGAGATGGACCTTCCACCTCTCTTTCTCCTTCAATTTCTGTAATTTGAATGTTGTGCGGGTCATCTTCATCCAGTGCTTCCTCTTCAACATGATAGCATGAAAGCAGTTCCTTGACTGTATGTTTATTTTGTTGTTGATATTCTATCATGATTTTAATCTCTGGTTCATCAATAAATATCACACCTCTTATTTGATTCAACGATGAATCAAAGTTGGGGTTCTCACATTCAAATGAAAAGGTTTCAACAAAGTTTTGTTGTAAGGTTGTCCATTTTGTAGTGCCTCTACACATCTCCTGGTCTACATACCAGGTCTATGGGATTCCTTCGAATGTATGGATGAAGTGATGAGGCCATTCTTTGGGTGGTATCATCCTCCATTGCGTTTTTCACTTCTCCAAATGTTCTATTGGTGTTCCTTTCCCATCATACCTTTACATTTTATTGCTCCTTTGTTCTGCATCAAATCTAATGCACAATAATTTTTTACATTGTTACCAATCATAAATTGTTTATTTGTGCGCACCCCACCATATTGCAGGTGTGGCCTTGACTGAAATATCTAGGGATAATAGTCTTTGATTTTCCAACACTTCTTCCTCATATTTTTTCATAAATTCCTCTAAGTCATTTATTCCATGAAAACTGGGAGGTTCTCTTATCTCTATACCAACCCATCTTACTACGCAGTCTATTCTTTCTCACCTTCTTGTGGAAACTTCATGTAATCATTGTTTTCAATTCTACAAACATGTATCTGATTCAAAATCACATGATGTGATGCTTCTCCAACTGAGTACCCCATCTACAGTTTGGTTGACATAATCTTCTTCTCACACAGTGGTTCTATACAACCGGCTTATTTATTTCAAATCCAAACAAGTGGTTTATACAAACCTTTCTCCTTCTGAAGAATCTAATGGCGCAATGAATCTATATTCACCCGATTCAAACATCATTTTCCTTGTCTTCAAGTTGATTATGGCATAATCAAATGCCCAATCCAATACAAGCAATGTTGGATAAGCTGTTGTGTCATCTACTATCTCTATTACTCAAAGTATTCCATAGTGTGGACTCCATCCAAATCTATTGTCACACCTTTAAGCCTTCCAATTGGTAAAAATATTTGTTGATTTGCTAATTTCAACTGGACAGGTGAATATCCTAGTGTGGGTTATCCCATACACTTCCATGTCTTCTTAGGTAACACATTTACTTTAGAGCCCATGTCCAGTGTAATATCACCCTTATTGAAGTCCCCAATGTTAGCATTTAGTCTGAATTCCCTGCTTTTCCTTCTTCTTGTGTGGAGGTGATTGATTATTTCTACTCTAATTTCCCTTCTGCCTCTATGTTACATCCTTCTAGCAGCTTTTGTAACATTTTGAAATATGATGGAGCCTTTAATAACTTAACATGGGATTGAAGAAAAGTTTTTATGTTACTTACTTTCTCTAAAGGTTGTGCTTCACTCGTGTTGTCCATTGAGGAGGGAATTTCATACATTGGTACGTTCTGAGTGTGTTGCACGACTGATGTAGACACAATATTTTGATTAAGAAACTCTTCTCTTTCCTTCTTGAATTTTCCTTTTCTTTCCTTGTATCAAACTTCTTTTGTGGGTCAATATTCTTCTTCACCCATTGGTGTTGCGTTGGACCTTGTATTACTGCATCAGTTCCTATCTTAGCTCCTCATCGTGTCACTGTGTTGATGTTTCTTCCATCATCCCTAGCTTCTACAGAAATCCACTGTACATTCTGGTTGTTTTGGTTCCTCTTTTTTTGGATCTTTCCCAAGAGTGTTGGACAGTGTTCTGTATCATGGTCTGTTATGCAAAAGTACATAAATGTCATAGATGGAAGTGGGAATTCCCTTGCATAATTTCCCGGCGGTTGGAAATTGTGGCACACTACTGGGCCTCTGCCTCGTCGAAATCCTTCTATACCTCATTCTCCACCTTTGTATCCAATTCGATCTCCTCGCGGTGCATTTCACTAAGGTACCTAGTTGTACTATGTGGGGTTATATTGTGGTTGTGCATTATTGTATTGTGGATGTGCAATGTTATACTGTTGCTACACATTACTGCATGGAGGTGGTATCTGGTTGAACTAAGGTGAAGCTTGTCCTGTCATGATTTCTTCTTGCACCCTATAAGTATCTAAAGTTCTTTTTCTCATCAACTCCATTGTTGTAGAATCTTTATCATCATGACCCACCGACTTGCAAAAATTGCAATATGAACTTTTGGGTAATGTTTGATACTTCTACATCATTGGACAATGATATGGATCATGCCCATGCATTTCCAGATCTCACACCATGGTCCTCCTGTTTCCAAAGGGTTTGGTACTCCTATTTCCATGTATTATGCGAACATTGGGCATTCAGTCTTATTGTGTCCTTCTGTCCTGCATGTGGTACACCAACAAATTATCTTTTCTCTTTTATCTTATTCTAGTTAAGTTGAAATGTTAGGTTCTTCAGATCCTCCTTCATCTCCTCTATTTTTGGATCTATCTTTTTATATTGGTTTTCTTCCATTTGTAAGGCTACTTGCAGAGCCTCTACCTAAGTTTGGAACTTTTGTTGTCTTAAAGGGTATTTCAAATGTGGTAACATTGAGTTCACAAACAAGTGCCTATGTTACATGTCAGTAATTGCATACTTCAACTTACCTTTAAAATTTTTGAACCTTTGATCAATCTCCCAAAAAGACTCACCTAGTTTTTTCCTAATTTCAATCATTTCATTTATATACTAATCTTTTGATCTGGGCTTATAAAAGTCATTTAGCAGTATTATTTTCACGTCTAGAATAGTTCTTGTTACTCCTGGTGGATTTGTTACATCTAGGTTCATGTACCAGTCCAGTGCAATTTTTGTATCCTCATCTGTGATCTTCTTTGCATCCCATATCTTCTCGTAGATGAATAAGTGTTTTTTTGGGTCCTTTAATGCCTCTCTCTGAAATTCTTTCATGTTGCATGTTGTTTTTCCTTCTTTCAGGGTCCTCTTGCATGTTGTTTTTCCTTCTTTTTTTGCATGATTCTTTCTTACCATCGATTGCACACATTCCAAAATTAGGTCTTCTTTCCAAAATTAGGTCTTTCCCAAAATAAACCTTCTTCTCCAAAATTGTGCTTGCGCCAAAAATGGTCTTCCTTCTCAAGATAGGCATGCACCCAACACCTTCTATATTGGGATTAAGTTAGATCTGATAACAACTTGTTAAATCTATATAATATAGTCACAATCTATTGTAAGTAAATGAATTATTCAATAAAGTTTTGTTTGTGTGTGTAATAATGTCTCATCTCTCATATTTTATCTTGGTATCAGAGCGAGTCTAGACTCAACTCGCTCATGAGAAGGCCCGAGAATATGAGAGAGATGTAAGTTATAATCCATTGTAAATATGTGGAATTAGTGTTACTGTAGGTGAGACTAGATTATTTGTTTTGTGAGTTATTGATCGAGTATGTGTTTTGTGTGAAGTGTTTTATGTGTTTGTGTGAGATATATGTCCACATATTTCCTTGCCATTAGAGGTCACATTGTAATATTGATTGAGATATATTCTATATCTAGATTATTTTCCTAGAGAACTCGCGAGCAGCATAGTTTCATACCTAGGTGTCTCGGTATATGGAAGTATGTCCATAGTATGGCCAGTTGTTCAGTATTTGCAGTTGAATTCGAATTGATTTCTTGGTCTGAAGAAATTGTATTTCCAAATTTAGAAGGGATCAAGTGCAGGTAAAAGATAAGTATAGATGGGTGTTCGGTTAGTTCTAGAGTTGTGGATCTATGGAAAATACCTTATTAGTTGTTAAAGACATGTGAGTGGTTTGATAATTAGGTTACACAACATGTGTGAGTTATTTTCTAGTAACTTCAGAAGATCCATGATTTGGGAGTTTAGGAATGGAACTCTAAAATTCAACTCGGGAGATACACCTTTATAAGGGTTTAGAGAAAACTTGATGTAGTTAGTATCCTTGAATATTTCGAAATGATTAAGAAATTCTTATGAAGACAAAGATCCAAATAAGTACTCATTAAGGGAGGGTGTTGGACTAATCAACTCCTACTTGTATTATTGTTATTGCGAGTTTCTTCATAATATGGTTTGTTAATGTATTGTTTATTGTAATGTATAAATTATCATCTATGTGAGTTGTTTGGGTCTATTATTTAGGAGGTTGTTAGTTAGTTGGTTGTGAGAGATATTCTCTCCAATTAAGTCTCCTATTTTGGTGTGTAGTTGATATATTCTCTCAACATGTCCTTCTGAAGTTACATCTGATAACAACCTGTGAACTCTATATAATGAAGTCACAATGTATTGTAATTAATTCAATTATTTAATAGAGTTTTGTTTGTTAAAGTCTAAAAATATGTACATACTATATCATTGTGGATTTGTACCCTACTAAACACATGTTCTTAACCATTAGAACCACTCAAAATATTATATTACATTGAATTTGATGTAAAGGATATAGAAGTACCTATATGTAGAATACTAAATGGTGTACTTTATATATATGAAGAATAAGAAATGACATTGAAATATTTTATTTATGATCGATATTAAAATATTTTTGAAGATTAATATTTTTTTAAATACCACATGTTAACTTCATATTAAACATAGAAAAAATTGCATATCATCCATTATTATAAAAAACACCTTTAAAAATAATAATAAACAACAACACTATTAT